>JAWQFJ010002483.1:85029-95029 GCA_034096865.1 Theodoxus fluviatilis | reverse complement strand
TGATTCACTCACTCCGTGACTGACTGACTCAATGACTGACTGACTCAACGACTGACCCACTCACTCATATCATTCCAGAGAAACCCCAGACGTACACGCTGCGCACTGAGCGGCGGACGCGCTCCACGTGTGAGCTGAGTCTGTGCAAGGCCTACACCATCGGGGCCAGCGTGGAGCTGAAGCTGGTTCCGCCCAACCCCATCATCGAGGCCAACGCGGGCTTCCACGGCGAGCTGTCCATGGCCAAGGGCGTCACGGAGGTCTTCGAGGAGGAGCTGACCTGGTCCGTGGACAGCAACATCGAGGTGCCGCCCAACTTTGCCACCCAGGCCGACCTGGTCATCAAGGTAAGGTCTGCTTGGCCGTCATCGAGATTGTGGGTGAGATGTCCTATTCGTCGTTGTCGTCACCACCACCACCTTCATCATCATCTTCTTCCTCTTCTTTCTTCTTCTCTTCCTCCCCCTCCCCCTCCTTCCTCCTCCTCTCCCTTCTTCCTCCTTCTCCTTCCTCCTCCTCCCCCTCTCTCCTCCCCCTCCTTCTTCCTCCTCCCCCTCCTCCTTCTCCCCCCTTCTTCCCCCCTTCTTCCTCCTCCTTCCCTCTTCTTCCTCCTCCTTCCCCCTTCTTCCTCCTCCTTTTTCTTCGTTTTCAACATTGTTGTCGTCGTCGTCGACATTATTGTCCAACATCATCATCGTCATAGTCACGCCACATCATGTGTTTTCGTTCCCTCTGTGCTTCCTCCCTATTCTCTTGCAGCTGCTGGTGACCTTTCTCCTCCACTTACTTTTTCCATCTTCACTTTCTGCCTTCCTTCCTTCCTTCTCCTCCGTCTTTCTCTCTTCTCCTGACCCCTGGGTCTTTCTACCTTCCTCGTCTTCCTCCGTCATGTATCCTTTTTGTCCCTTTCCTCTTTCTGCCCCTCCCCGTCACTGGTGAACTCTGGGATCGGTTTGTTGAATGGCAGTCTATTCACCATGGACGGGTTTCGATGGTGTGGCAGTGCACGGAAAAACTATGATTAATTAAGTGCGGGAAAAAATAACCAAAGAAGAATGATAAAAATACACAATTTTATTTTGTTTTAAAATACAAACTCCAGATATAAGAGCGTGTTTGTAGCTGGTGCATGTTACTATTTTATAATAATGTGTAAAGCTAATGAAAAAATACATGACTTCACCAGGCATTTGGTCGAAAACTGGTTAGCAACATCAGCCCGATTTGTCATGCACTACGAAAGGATTGATCAAGCGGCCCCGTGACCAGGGAATAAAGTTTAAAGCGGCTTGAGACCCACGCATGGGTGATAGGTCGCTACGTAAAGCCACTCGTTTACCTATCACCTTTCACAAATGCGACCCTTCGTGTCCTGGTTGCAGGAGGAGCAGTTTTCGGGACAGTTCTCCATAGAGACAGAGTTCCAAGGACGCATCCACGTGACTTTCATCAACAAAAAGGACCAGACCCACATCACCACGGTGACGGACGACGTGAAGAAGATCTTCGGCAAGGAAAAGGGCTTCAAGGTCTTCAAAAACGACCCTGACAAGCCCGGAGTCTACTTCACCACTTTCGGCTCCTGCAAGTGCCGCTTCGGGATGGAGCAACATGTCCGTCTGACCCAGAAGCCCCTTACTGATCTGATCAAAAACGGCGAGTAGACTGGGAAGGAAAGAAGGGGGGCTTCAGTACCTTGGCTGCCAGAGAAGGCGTGCGGTGATGTTCTTCTCGATGGCTAACTTTTCTGCTAGCCGAGTTGAAAAAGCGAGAGTTTTTTTATTCATGGGTTAGGGGGTCGAGGATGGGATAGAGGAAAGGGTTGCGAGAAGTGTTCAGTTCTGCTTGTTATCTGTCCAATCTTGAGAGAATGGATGCTCTTGAATTCTTAGCTTGAATCACTGTTTGTCTGCCTGTTTGCCAGTTGCATACCTCTCAACAAGTTTCTGTCGAGAATCTATAATGGCAGTTGATACTTTGAGACGTTTTCCAGCGTGTCTTTGGGTCTGCCTGTCTCTCTACCTCTGCATATCTGCCAACGTTTCTTTCTGTGTAACCATCTGTCTCGACGACTACGTCTGCCTTCCTGCCTGTCCATCCATGTGTCTATCTCTATTCATTTATCTGTCTATTTTCTTGCTTACCTACCACCAATTTACTTTCGCGTTTTTTCTTCCCAATGCACGTTTTCTGTCTGGTATTTCCGCCGTGCAACTTTCACACTTGCTCTTTATAGTGAGAGTGGCCAAGAGGTCTACAATGCCGATATATCAAACTGGTTGTGTGTGGGAGTGTGCGCGCGCGCGTGTGTGCGTGCATGCATGTGTGAAAATACCTGTTCTTCTTCCTTCATTGATGATAGCAATAGAACACAACCTGAACGAAGCTGGCTGCATCAGGAAGGAAGCGATTTTTCTAACCCAAGTAGAATGAATGTTGCTTTTCCCACTAACTTTTCCACTGTTTATCGCCAAGCTCGTGGCGAGAACTATTGTTCAATATTTCCCATGATGAGAACATATCGCTTAATTGTGTTTATTTACTCCTGTTGTAACATAATTTTTTTAACACCAGTCCGTGTTCCTTTTTTAAGAAACATTCTAATTCATGGTAAAAACATGCTGTCACTTTCCACGTTCTCCCCAGTCGGATTTTGCATAACTAGATGTGATAAAACATGTGATTCAGTTGTTGTTGAGGTGAATATACAATTGATTTTGATGTATTCACTTTGTTAGCATTTGCAATATCTACACATTGACAAGTTACCGTTTCCTTATGTGAGTAGCAACATTGATTTGATATTGTCAAGTTTTGTTTGGAAACTGTTAAGTTTGCAGAGGAAATAGATGTTTTTCCTAGAGTGAAGTTTCTTTTAATATAGTATCAGTATGCTATACTACACATTTTATAATAATGCAAAACAGAAATAGCTTATAACACTCTTTTGTGTTGGAGCTTTGGGCAAAATGCCATTTCTATCAATATACACCTGTGATTGGACAAACCACAAGTAAAACTTCAAACTATTGTAGATACCCATCATAAATAAACTTTTTGAAGAAAAAAAAGAAGATTTGGTTTTGAATGGTATGGATCATACTGTTTGTGAATATTGAAATGTGGATTGCCTTAATTATCAAACACAATCAATATCATCCATGCGTATGGACAGTGAAAAGCACCTGAAAGATTTGCATACCATGTGAAAGTGACTGCCTCTCAGCATTGACATTCTAAAGCTCACGGCCCAAACCATCACATTCCTTCCAGTCACTGAAGGGCACCATGAATAAATCACACACTCACCTGAAACCCAGTCCAGTACTCTTTTTCCCCCATGTCACTCCAGACTCCCGCACTTTGCTTGTAAAGGAACTGTTGTGTTAAAGCTATCATCTCCCTGCAGTATTCTTCAGATCTTAGCAATGCATTGGTCAGCTTTGTGTGTGAAGAAACCATGTGAAGCAACAGATTCTAGGTATACAGCTCTAGATTTGGTTATAATTAATTGTTCCCCATCTAAGTATGCTCTACATGGTTAGGTACTTACTCCTAGACTCTATGCAAAGACCCTACATGTAAGTCGATTGATGAAGGTCTTTGGTCTGTGGGACTAGCGATTGAGATGGTGATGAAGATTTCCTTTGGTTTGAGGTACAACTCGTTAGTGGTAATATGATCTTATAATTTTTCATACTAAGATTTCTGGTTAGCCTTGTTTGATGAATCAGTACAATAGTGGATTTGGCAAACAACCTTTGTTCTGGGAGCAATTTTCAATTGGACTCAAAAATAATATTTTGTGCTCAGTTGAATTTATCACATAACATTTCTTGACCATCTGGCTGGAGAACTCGAGTAATTCCATAGGCCTGTTTAGGAGGGTGAGTGCTTCAGAGTGCTCTGTGTGCTTGCCTCCTCAACAGAGGGTTTCGGGGGAGTAGAAAAGACTGCTTACCATTTCTTCTACTACGGTTACTGCTGCTACTACTTCTAGACTAGCTGATGCTAGGTCTGCTCAGGAGGGCGAGTGCTCGAGAGCCCTTGGTGTGGTCACCTCCCGAACAGGCCTTCAACATCAGCTAGTCTAGCAATAGTAGCAGCAATGGTAGTACAAACTGCTAGCGGCCTTCTTTGCTTCCCTGAAAGCCTTTATTCAGGAGGCAAGCTCACTGAGCACTCTCGAGCACTCGCCCTCCTCAATAGGGCTTGTGTCGAGGGGTCATCGTACTTAGCTGCCCCAGAGAAAGCTGCAACACCCTGCATTGCATTAAAGTCAGATTTTTGCTATTCAGTTACACTAGATTTTGACACTCTGGCACAAGTAAAGAAAAACCAGCATATCAAAATACAACTGATAAAAGAGACAAGTCCAACTCATCGTATGATCATGAGCTTTATTTCGATTATCGCCAAATCGTTGGATTCTAAATTGCGTTAATAGTGCAAAAGCTATCAGAAACAAAAAAATCACAGATAACTTGAAATCATTTTGAAATCGTATAGCAATAATAAAAACTTCATGCTGATGCAAGCCCCATTATGCAGGTGTGAGAGATGTGATGACCTGTGCACTGATTTGAACCAATGGGCAAAGCTCTCAATTGAACTTGCAACAAAAAATTGCATAATAACTTTATACCAAAACTTGGCTCAGTATTAATAATTCAGTACTCTTTCATTGTAAATTGATTATTATTAAAATGTTTACTCTCAGATCCATTTCAGATTGTTGTGCAAACCCCCCCCCCCAATGATATAAGTTATAACTTACACTGTCCATCAAATTGGATGAGCTGTGAAAACACAACCCTGTTGAATTACTACCCTGAATGCAACTCATATCAACTGGCTATTGCATGAATTCAAATGTGTAAGACAACCACACATTATAGAGTTCATATGTAGAAAGAAAATAACAATTTTGATATGTAGTAAAAACACATAGCTTGGCCAAGAGACTTTATCATTGCATTGATTCTGTAAGACAAAAACGCACCTTTGAGTACAACCATCACAAATTGACTGTAGCAGGTAATCTCCTTTTTAAAAAAAAAGATAAAAAGAAAAGAAAAAAAGAAAATATAGAAATGGAAAGGACAAAATTACCCAAGACCATAGATATGCCACAACACCGAGTATAGAAGTAAATGCATCACAACTTTCTCTGAGCAAAACTCTGTGGAAAAGCATGGGAAATACTAAATCTTACACCTTGTTCCAGATCTGTTGCGCTTTCATAATAATCACATGTGAATTGTTCAAATGTGACCAGAAAAGTTCACTCATTTAGATGTACAAAGGTATGTTATTCATGTGTAATATTACCACTGTTATATCCCCATTCTACTATTCATGGTAGGTGATGAAAAAATGCACAACAGTTGCAAAACAAAATTTGCAAAAAAGTACCATGGAATGATATCATTTTCTCTATGAATGCAGTTTCTGATGAACAACCAGAAAAACATGTGAAAAGTGGACACACCTCATGAGCTGGCCATCAAAAGGGAAAATATTACTGTTCAAATTACACAGAGAACCGAATCTGATCCAGCAAACTCCGCAATCCTCTCCAACAGCATGTCCCCTCTAATGAATAGAAAATTATTGAGGTGCTGCTACTCTGAGCAAGTAACACTTTCATTAGCCAGACACACAGCATGTGAATGATTGTTGCCTTGTTAAGGACTAGCAGTTCAAGATGTGTACTAATCTACATAGTAATGATGATGTCCTCACTCCATATGGACCAGGCCGTTGCGTATCTCTGCCTCCCACGTCTGGTCTGGATCCAGCTTCTTCAAATACACCTTGACAAAGTTCTCTTCTGACTGCAAAGTCAAAAGGCAAAGTTTCAGCAAACAACAAACTGCTGTCATCTGCCATGAATGGTTGGACTGGTATAACAGAGGCTGTATGGCAGAACAGTCACTCGCAGACAGATGCTGTAGTGCCGTGATAAAGGTCTATTTCGTATGAAAAATTACAGAGTGGCGGTTGGTTTGTTAAACTCAATGTGTGTGTCTATATCATGCTTTTTTGTTTTTGTTTTAACTTTGCACAAAGTTCATCGTTTCTTTTTGACAAAGCCATTAATTTTTTCACACTTATCGCACTGTAATGTCTTGAAAATCTACTACCTACCTATGCAGACTTTAATGAATCACAGACTTGCTGTTAGTTATAAATTTTTAAAAATCAATGTTTGTCTTTCTCTATAATGCATATTTTTTCAAACCTTGCATTCTCAAAGTTCATCATTTCTTTTTATTAATGAAGAACTTATCCATGCCACTTTTATCACACAGTAATGCCCTGAAAATATCCTCTCCTCCTGGTCTTTTTGTAAAACACAAGATTTGTAGTTTGTTAAAGAAAGTGTATGTCTGTTTACATCATGCACCTTTTTTGCCACTGCATTCTTGAAGTTTATTACTTCTTTTTGTCAAAGTCATTATCTTTATCATGCTTTGAAGCATTTTTTTTTTGTTATCACCATCAAAATGGTTGTTTCAGATCTGATTGTTCATCTCCAGTAAATCATTCTTACTCTCTGTGAACTGTTTACCAGCAGGAAAAGTGCACACTAACATACCTCTGCATAGCAGCAGCTTGGTTCTATGTTGTACTTGAGAGGAACATGAAGTCTGAAGACCTTTCCCTTCAAGGAGTCCTTCTCTCCCTTCACCACCAGTGTAAAGGACCTGTGTGAGACATTGACATGTGCAGGATAAATGCAGCTCTTCATGTTGTAAGTCCTCACAAACACATCATAGTAAATGACGTGATACATTGGAATATATTTGAGGACATATAATCACAACGTTCAAGGATTTGACAACTGCAGTTTTTCAGAATCTCAAAGTACTGGCACTGTGTGTAAATGATGCAGTGAGCAACTCTTACATCTTTAAAAATCAAAGTTGCATGGAAAAAGAAACTGTACGTACTTGTTCTGAAAAACTGGTTTTTCAATTGTAGCATTCTTGGCTTCAGCAGTTTTCCTATTGAACAACCCCTTCGTCTTTGGCTGGAGGCCAGGAATCCTTATTTTGACGCACACAAAGTCCCCTTTCTTTTCGTCAGCAGCTGTAATGTTACACAGAAGAAACTGTCACATACATATATATACATTGTGTATGATCAAAAAACCAATTAACTGGAGTCCTAATACAAAGGGACTTGAATGTGCCTTCATCACTTCATGTTTCCTTCGACAGGTGGCCACTAAAAGTGTTGGTCTACTATAGCTACGGACTTCACACTCAAGGGGAGCGAACATGAATGCGACGAGTCAGTAGGATGAAAAGTGGAGAGAACCATAGCAACAATAAAGAACAAAATGAACCAAGAAAGCACAGAGAGGGATATCAATATGCGATGAAAGGAGCCTAACTCTGTCGTAGTTTAGCCTCTTGTTGACGCTTGAGTGATACACTCCTTTTAGAAGCCTGCATTCAGCACTGATTTATTCGAAGTACCAGCGAGCATCGTCCGCACCGCACGCGAGTTCGAGTGCACGCCAGACCGCGACGATAAAAGTAGGGACTGGCAGCAGACGAGATATGACAGCGTCAGAGACTGTACAACAGCAAACATTGTCTAGAAGTGAACGGTAAACCAAGTACACTCGGCTGTAAATGCCCACCGAAGCCCGGCTCTTCTTCCTCTATACCGTCCGCCATTGCGAAATCCAACACTGGGACGAAGTGAGAACACTTACAGAGTTATCTCCCTTCCAGCAGGTGTCGCGATTTTGCCTCAGGCTAATACCACAGACATCAGACCATCATCGACCGCTGTAATCTTCACAGTGGTAGAAATATTAATGACAGGTGTAGAAACAGCAGTAACACAAAAGTTTGTGAAAATTTTCTGTAGATTGTCATTAATTGATAATTGCCATGATCGTGGTAGGCGGTGGCAGATGACAATACTGACTGTGAAAGTTGTAGTAGCAGCAGCAGCATAGGCAGCAGCAACAACAAGAACAGCAACAACGGCAACAACTACAACAACAGCAAAAGCAGCAGCAACTACAACACAACACTACCATCAGCATCTACCGACTACTACCACCAAATCGTCGCTTTGAAAACCCACCACCACAACAACAACCGCCGCTACCTCCACCGCCGCCGCCGCCGCCTCCACCACCACCACCACCATAATTACCACCACCACCATCACCATTACCACCGTCACCACCATCACCACCACCACCACCACCAACTCCACCACCACCACCGCCTTCACCACCACCATCACCACCACCATCACCAATGACAACAATTAGGCCTACTTATAAAAGCATCGACAACGAAAACACAAATAATATCTCCAGCACCAGCACCAGCACCAGGACCTCTGTGTGTGTGTGTGTGTGTGTGTGTGTGTGTGTGTGTGTGTGTGTATGTATGCATGTGCGTGTGTGTGTGTGTGTGTGTGCGTATGCGTGTGTATGTGTGCGTATACATGTGTGCATGAGTGTGTATGTGTGTATGGATCTCTTTGTGCACGTGTGTGCGTGTGCGTGTACTCACCCACGGGCGCGCGCGCGTGTGTGTGAGAGAGAGGGAGGGGGTGGGGTGGGGTGTGAGGAGAGAGAGGAGAAAGAGAAGTGAAAGAGAAAAAGGCAGATAGATAGACAGAGAGAGAGAGAGAGAGAGAGAGAGACAGACAGACAGACAGACAGACAGACAGACAGACAGACAGACAGACAGACAGACAGACAGACAGACAGACAGACAGACAGACAGACAGACTGACTGACTGACTGACTGACAGACAGACAGACAGACAGACAGACAGGCAGGCAGGCAGGCAGGCAGGCAGGCAGGCAGGCAGACAGACAGACAGACAGACAGACAGACAGACAGACAGACAGACAGACAGACAGACAGACAGACAGACAGACAGACAGACTGACTGACTGACTGACTGACTGCCTGATTGCCTGCCTGACTGCCTGTCTGCCTGCCTGCCTGCCTGCCTGCCTGCCTGCCTGCCTGCCTGTCTGTCTGTCTGTCCGCTTGAGTGTGTGTGTGTGTGTGTGTGTGTGTGTGTGTGTGTGCGTGCGTTGTGCACGTGTGTGTTTATTTGTCTGTGCGTGTGGTTTTCAATGTCTGCATGCATGTCTGTGTTTAAATCTGCCTGCCTGCGTGCCAGCTTGCCCGTCCGTCCGTCCGTCTGTCGGTTCGTCCGTCTCTCTCTCTCTCTTTCTCTCTCTCTCTCTCTCTCTCTCTCTCTCTCTCTCTCTCTCTCTCTCTTTCTCTCTCTCTCGCTCTCTCTCTCTCTCTGTCTGTCTCTGTGTGTGTGTGTGTCCTGCATGCACGCAGCCACTCAAAAATTCAATCAATGAAGTCAGCGAGGAGCATGGAGGTGGGAAACAAGAAGCACTGAACAGGCAAACGCACACGTACCCACACAGACACGCATGTACACACACACTGCAATTATGTCCTCCCTTCCTCCACAAGGAGACTCCCCATTCCTGCAGGTCTGCGTGGCCTGTGCGTGGGCATAGCCATGGTTTGCACAGTCCTGGAGGATGTTTAGAGTTGTGCTGGCAGTGCCTGCCTATGCTTGGATGAGTGTGACCTTGGATACTCTCAGACTAGTCATGCAGTTTTAAAGTCGCCCTTGCCCTATTCAGTTATTGAACGAACGGACGAACGAATGAATAAATAGATAAATGAACGAACGAACGATCGAATGAATGACTTAATATATGAAATGTTAAGGTCTATCAGTCTTTGTAGGGTACGGGAGGTTAATAACTACACAATCACTGGAGTTCTCTCCAGCCTTCAGTTTGCTGAGGAAGATCCTTGGAGTTGGATAAGGATCGAAAGCTACAAGTGAGTGGCTTCCTTTTTTGTTTGTGAGACAAGTATAGATGTGTAGCTATTTTCACTAGAGCTGGTTAGAGTTACAGCAAGTCAAGTCTCTATTTTCCCTTCACTTATTCGCCTCTTACGAATCGCGTAGGGAG
>JAWQFJ010002483.1:67529-77529 GCA_034096865.1 Theodoxus fluviatilis | reverse complement strand
TCCAGTTCTTCATGGGAAAGATATATTTCTCCGATATGGTCTAAGTAATCACTTTATTCAAAACTTTGATGGTCTTTCATCTTTACATGTGTATGTGCGTAGAAGAATGAGCTGATTTTGAGATTTTTGCAGAGCAAGACCGACAACGTATTGGGGGTCCCTTTAACTGCGCAAGCAAAATAACTTTTATAATGAAAAACATAACCTCCAGGGCGGAGGTAACAGCGTGCAGAGAAGCACTTTAACAAAGAGGGGATCACTGACTCACCTTGACATGCATACAGTTATCATGACAAGTATGCAGCTTAATTCATTGGGATACCAGTACCAGAAAGATGATATAAATTTGTGTTCTTGATGTGGGTACTTTCGTGCTGAGTCATTAATTTTGAAGCAGGTAAAGTTTATTTCGTGTGGGGCGATTTGGGTTTGGTGGGTTTGGTCTGTTTCAAAAATATATTTGATTAAGTATGAAACAGCGGACACTTTCGTTCTTAGTCGATAACATCCCTTGCAGCGTCGATGATGGAATGCTGACAGTATGTGCAAGATGATTTGAAACGGGCCCTGCAGCCGGGTATGGTTCTGTGGCAGCCGAATTATGTCATATTCGTTACCTCATTCAAGGCGGTCCATTTTGTCCTCAGCTATAGCGTATCAGACGAATCATTTCTAAGCTTTACCACAATAAAATTGCCATAAAAAACTACTCATAGTAGAACATTGAACTTTTCAGAGTTCATTATAAACAATGGTCGACATCACCGATTTTTCAAAGTTCGAATCACCAATCAGAGACATTCGTCTTCAACGGCTATGCACTGGTGATCCTTTTCTGGAAAGGCTTCCAGAGACGGGCCACACTAGTGGACTCGTCCGAGGATAGGGGTGAAAGAAAGACAGCCAAGCTGGCGGGCCACATCATCTGAGTGGCAAGCAATATTGGTCGGTTAATCCACAATGAATTTGCAGTGATTCACACATACAATGACAAAATAATTCGATGATTAGAAGAAGAAAAATCTCGTAAAAAGGCAGCCAATCAAATGTTGTGGCCTGCCAGCTTGTGTTGCCTGCCAGCTTGGCTGTCTTTCTCACACCCCTCTACTCGGATGAGTCCACTAGTGTGGCCCGTCTCTAGAAGCCTTTCCCATTTTCTGCTGTCAGAAATAATTCCTTGCTCATCTCCAATACACGAAGAATTTCCTGACTTAGTTTATATTCCGAAAATCACAACAAATTATTTACTCGTAGTTTTTCTGTTTGGTCTTTTGTGTAGTTTTTTTCTCTGTTCACTTGTTTCTGCTGACGTTTTTCATTTACTCTCAGCTCTTCATTCTTTCATTTTCTTTACAACAGAAAAGTATTATTACATAAATAAAAGATTAATGCTTAAAAGTTCACACAATCATTGACTGCTCGTTGTAATACTCTTTTCAAACTTTTGCCCGTCCACCCATGCAGCCATTTATGTCCGTGTAGCAACATTTCTTAAAAGCAGTCTTTTCTGATTTTCTTGACTACGTACTTATTCAATTACATTAGTTTGTTTATTCGTTTGTTCTTCCACTTAGTCATCTGTTGATTAATTCATCCGTTCGCCCATTCATTCGCTCACCTCTCTCTTTCTCCTATTCTTTACTCCTTCACTCACTCGTTCATGCACTCATTCATTGTTCACTCACCCACCTGCATCCATCCTTTTCTCAAACTTCTTTGCAGGAGGATGTGAACGTGTTGATGGTGGACTGGGGTCAGGGGGCTGGCTTCCCCTACAGTCAGGCTGTCGCCAACACCAGGGTGGCTGGGGCGGAGGTGGCTCGGCTGCTGGTGTACTTGCGACAGGCCGTGGCACTGCACCCCAGAGACGTCCACCTCATCGGGCACAGCCTGGGTGCCCACGTGGCGGGCTACGTGGGAAAGAGGGTTGCCGGCGTCGCCCGCATTACAGGTATGGTCAAGGAACCTCTCTCTCTGACCACCATCTGTCTCAAGAGAAAATGGAGTTCACAGTGAAGTTAGTCTGGTTCGCAGTAACAGTCGTGACTGAAAAGCCACACTCTCGAATGGCCGTATCTCTTGCACTTGGAGCATTTCAACGCTGAGGATTTGGGTCGCTGCCCGATTTTTTTGTCTTTGCCTCCAGTCTTGAAGCTTACCCGTTCCGCACGCCCTCGTTGAGCACAAAGCTCGCTGGTAGTACCCTTGAATATGGCTCCAGGGGCTCCAGACTTTTGTTGTTAGCTCTCAGCTATCAGAATCGATGTCCGCTAGTTTCGTATTGCACAGGCGTGATGTCAAGGAGTAAAAAAATGATATCACATGAACACTTTTCAGTTTTCTGTGGGTCCTACCAACAACAGATGACAATAGGCACAAGCACCAGTGATGTTCATGAACAGTGGATTCTGATGAGACAGTGCTGTAGCTGACGGATTTCTTTCAATGACATACCGTTTTACGTATTTCCTCACCCTCTTACTTCACTGGATATTATTGTACTTGTCAAACTATGACCTGAACTTTTGCTGATGTGTCTTATTTTTACACCCAAATCAATCACGTCTATAAATGGGAGGAGAAAGAGGAGGAGGAGGAGGAGGAGGAGGAGGAGGAGGAGGAGGAGGAGGAGGAGGAGGAGGAGGAGGAGGAGGAGGAGGAGGAGGAGGAGGAGGAGGAGGAGGAGGAGGAGATCATCATCATCATCACCATCACCATCATCATCATCATCATCATCATCATCATCATCATCATCATCATCATCATCATCATCATCATCATCATCATCATCATCATCATGATGACGGCTTATTAGCACTTGCAAGCAATGCAAGGCCGTGGGCTACAGTATCACTGTGAAGTCTCGATATCCATAGTCATTCGCCTCTTACAAATCCTCAAAGATTATCCCTCCAGGTTTACTGGAGGTCCTACAGACTTTATCCCTCCAGGTTTACTGGAGGTCCTACAGACTTTATCCCTCCAGGTTTACTGGAGGTCCTACAGACTTTATCTGTCTGTGTGTCTGTCTGTCTGTCCCGTCTCCACGGCCTATATCTCAAAAACTACTGGACGGATTTCCTTGAGATTTTGCACACTGACTGGAAGTTAGGTCCCATTCAATATTATCAAATTTTCAGAATCGAGGTTTGAAAAGAAAGTGACTTTTTTACATTTTGGTGTTTCAATGAAAACGATTCAACAGACTCCATTTTGCAAAATCTGTGACGTCATCATTTGACGTCGAATAACGTGACGTCATTTGCGAGGAGATTTTTGAAGGAGGGTGAATAGAACAGAATAGAATAGAATTCTTCGGCTTGCTTAGGCGTCCAGGGCCTATCGCCGATTCTGGTAGTTCTCTGGCTGTATTTTTATTGTTCTTGGCCCGTATTCACGACGGCGATTTATCTTTTTAACACTCGATTTATCTCCTATCCCCGATTTATCTTGACTTCGGTTTAAATTCTCCTATTCATGACGGCAATTTAGCCCTAAACTCGCGTCAAAGCAGAGTGTTAAACTATTCTCCCGAAGTCGGCAAGATAAATAGATAAACCGGGGTTATCGAGAGAGGCAAGATGGCAGCGATTGTGCTTAAGAAACGAATTCATGACAATCTGTTAAGGAAAAACCGAGTATTCCGAGACCGAAGGCACCCGTTAGAAGTATTTAATGATGAAGAGGTGTTCAGAAAGATTCGATTCCATCGAAAGGAAATCTTGGCCATCACCGACGAGATCCATAAAGAAATCAGTCGAACCCAGAATTATTCAAAGGCACAGCAACCGAAAGAATGACGTCGTCAGGCAAGTCCTTCTTGCGCTTAGATTTTATGTAAGCGGCGCATTTCAGGACCAACACACTCATTTCGGTTTCACTGAAGTTTTTTGCCCTTGCCTTTCTCTCTTTTTTCTTGCTAGCCATTTTTTTCTATCTACTCCACGTATTTAGATATAGATCAGTGTCTACGCGAAGAAAACACAACGTAACCACGGTAACCACACACGGTGTGTGCGTGAATCACTGAATGAGTACGAATGCACATGTCTGGGTTGAACATCTATAATACACTTCCTCCTCTGTGTGACTGTGTGAGTGTTAATTCAGCGTCTATGACATGCCAAAGGAAAGCAAAGCATGTCATAATAGGAGCTTCCTGAACCTATCCATCATGTTTAAAATATATGGTTGATTGTTCCTGGGCCGATAGCTTAGAAATGGATTTACATGCTTTACAAATACTCCGTCATTGCAATTCTCTAATGGCTCAGCTGGTAGAGCGTTCGACTCTTGGTCATGCATGACCAGGTTTGATTCTGTGCTGAAACTTTTTTTTTCTTCTCTTTTTTCGAGAGGTTGTGGTTTTGTTGTGTTTTTATGTGTGTTTTTCCCCTCTTTTCTCGAGAGGTTGCGGGTTCGAACCCAATCTTTTCTTAAATGCCAAAACCTGGAGGTTCAGCGCCAGCGGTTTTTATCTGTCTGTCTGTCTGTGTGTGTGTGTGTCTGTCCCGACTCCACGGCCTATATCTCAAAAACTACTGGACGGATTTCCTTGAGATTTTGCACACTGACTGGAAGTTAGGTCCCATTCAATATTATCAAATTTTCAGAATCGAGGTTTGAAAAGAAAGTGACTTTTTTACATTTTGGTGTTGCAATGAAAACGATAGAACAGACTCCATTTGCAAAATGTGTGACGTCTTCATTTGACGTCGAATAACGTGACGTCATTTGCGAGGAGATTTTTGAGAAGGGTGAATAGAATAGAATAGAATAGAATTCTTCGGCTTGCTTAGGCGTCCAGGGCCTATCGCCGATTCTGGTAGTTCTCTGGCTGTATTTTTATTGTTCTTATGGCAGGGCCGGATCTAGGGGGGGTGCTGGGGGTGCTCGAGCACCCCCCCAAAAAAAAAAAAAAAAAAAAAAACCTCCGTGGCAGCCGGGAGTTGGGGGAAGGAGGGAGGGGGGGGGGTGGTTGCTCAAATATGTTGATCTACTTCCCACCTCATCGGATATCGGCACACTTTGCTTGGTAGCAGAGACAGTATAGTTAGTAAAAAGCTTGGGAAGGAGGGGGGGGGGGGGGGCTAAAAGATGCTGGGCCCAGATGCTGTACTACTCTCCACTTGGTATAAGCACACTCTACTTGGCAGCCAAGGTAGCTGGGGAGGGAGGGGGGGGGGGGGGGGGTGCTGCTATAATTAAGATGCCTTCCTTTTGCTACTCGCACAGACAAATCAAACCCGGGCAGAGACAGGAAGAATCTGTGACCAAACAAAAACTCTTGGAAATGACCGCACTGCCAGATTGCACAGATTTGCACCATTTTTCTCAAAATTTTCCGGGGGGGCATGCCCCCGGACCCCCCTAGAGGGGCGTGCCTGCTTCGCAGGCACGCACTCGTGGCTTCGCCACTTCGATGAGAAGACCCTAAAACAATTTTAAGCACCCCCCCTCAAAAAACTTTGATCCGGCCCTGTATGGATACTAGCTGGTCTTTTACCAGGCCTAGTCTATAACACTTGTGAGATAAAGAAAAAGAGAGAAAAAAAGGCCTAATTGCTGTGCATCATCTGCGCCAGTGGTTCCTCCAGCTTGAACATATATCCTTGTAGATGCTTGTCCACTCTGTTCTTGAACGAGTTCAGGCTCGGTGCCTCGACTACGCTATTCGGGAGGCTGTTCCACATGTTGATAACTCGCTGGGTGAAGAAATGCTGTCGTAAAGCCGTATTGCATCGGTTTTTCTTGAGCTTGTAGGCGTGACCTCTTGTGACACTATTGTCATCGCAGGAAAACAGATTCTCTCCAATCTGGTACATGCCGTGCGTATACTTGTACACTTCTATTAGGTCACCTCTAGTTCTTCTGTAGCACAGACTAGGGAGCCTCATCTTGACAAGTCTTTGTTCATATGTGAATTTGGAGAACATTGGTGAAGGAGAAAGAAAGATTTTTTACGATGCGGGTCGTTTGTATCCTGGACGTTTTGTACCTAGTCGTTTCGTCTGCAACTCGCACTTACGTTATGGTCGAAGTAGATTGATGTTTACTTCGTCCGCTGAACGCTGTCAAGACTAATGCTCGAATGAATGAAGTATGATTTCATAATTTTTCCGGATTAATACAAATGTATATCAAATACATCAGTTCAATTTAATCGAGTCAATTAATCGAGTACATGTCCACTAGGTGAAAAATGTGTTGAGTGGAACGCAAGTCAGAAAAGTTACACTTGCAGTCTAAACAACAAAATGAATACAGTGTTTGTATTGAAAAATCAGGTCACTCTTGTCGTCGTTTGGTTCCACGACAAGAGTATGAAATCTTGTTTCCAGCGAGATTAGGAGCTTCTGCAAACAGAGGGTGAAAAGGGCAGGATTCTAACGCACTTTAGCCAGGCACTCACGAGCCATGAAAATAGACGCCGACACGTGACCCAGATTCTCGCACTCAGCTGCGCAAAGTTTGTGCTCTGTGTGATTCGGGTGTAATACTGCCAATAAACGTCGTTAAGCTTAAGATTACACCCGAATCACACGGACCGTTAAGGTGCATGGAGTACAGTACCGGTCAAGAGTCACAACAACCACCGACACCGACCATTTCAGCCTTCTTCATGATGCGTTAGAATCCTGCCGTTGTCGTGGTGAACATGGCTGACAACGGTCAGAATGATTACTTGCTTGGTTTTTTCCTTGTCAAAACTTGTTATACCGTCAGATTGTTACCACCATCAGATTTTCTGCAACTTTTCGAAGCGAATCTAGCCTAAAAACCTACCAGTTATGAATCGTGTTAACAGGATTGACTCGTTGCTTGTAGAATGACGGTACTCGGTAGCAGTACCACACACGGTGTGTGCGTGAATCACTGAATGAGTACGAATGCACATGTCTGGGTTGAACATCTATAATACACTTCCTCCTCTGTGTGACTGTGTGAGTGTTAATTCAGCGTCTATGACATGCCAAAGGAAAGCAAAACATGTCATAATAGGAGCTTCCTGAACCTATCCATCATGTTTAAAATATATGGTTGATTGTTCCTGGGCCGATAGCTTAGAAATGGATTTACATGCTTTACAAACACTCCGTCATAGCAATTCTCTAATGGCTCAGCTGGTAGAGCGTTCGACTCTTGGTCATGCATGACCAGGTTTGATTCTGCGCTGAAACTTTTTTTTTCTTCTCTTTTTTCGAGAGGTTGTGGTTTTTTGTGTTTTTATGTGTGTGTGTGTTTTCCCCCTCTTTTCTCGAGAGGTTGCGGGTTCGAACCCGATCTTTTTTTAAATGCCAAAACCTGGAGGTTCAGCGCCAGCGGTTTTTATAGGTTACACAAAGATAGCTCATGCCGAGCTTTTGCTCTTCAAAGTTACAAGACGCCAAACCTAGCGGCGAGAGTAGGGGTGAATCAAGGAAAGTGTACTCACACCGCTTAGTGACAAGACGGCGAAGAAAGCTGCCTGCTGATTGGAGGATTCTATTCAGAGAACCAATCAGAGGACTGCTTTCGTGTAGATATTGCATAGATGTCTACGCTTTAGACAACTCAATGGCGGCAGCTCTCTCCAGTTCGCGCAGAAAAAGCTATATTTTGAGATACTAGAAACCCATCCGAAGAAAATGTAAGCCATGAACAGCATTAATTTATCAAAGCTGTATGTTGAATGCATCAAAAGGTATTGAAAGGTCCTACTTTTTAACAATCGAAATGCAGGTCACAGGGCAACGCTTGATCGTAAATCTAATTCTTTGCGGAAGCGGCAACTGAATTCACTTAATCGAATGATTTTCTGGCCGCAAATCACCTTCTTGACAGGTATGTATTGCTTTGCATTTCCAAAAGATATTCCACAGGGGTGTATACGTTGATAAACAAGCTTGCATTCTTAGATAATAATGAAAAATAGATCGTTCCCATTCAAACCCATACCATGTAGATCTAGGTCGAGTTGGATTTCACAACGCCTGCTACAAAAAATAGCCAAAACACCCCCATTATTGCAGCAAATCATTTTATTACACATTACACAGTAAATTTATTCACAAACATGATCGGAACGCATCAGAAACCGTCGATAAACAGGAAGTTTTACATGTCGCTAAGAGGTGTGATTACCTTTCCTTGATTCACCAATAGCTCTAGCCGCTTGGGGCACAACGTGTCTCGATCCTCACGACAATGAGCTTATGAACTATCTTTGTGTAACCTATAATCTTTGAAATCGTGTAAGGAGACGCGGTGGGCCAACTCTTTGCCCCAACCCACAGGGGTCCCACTGAAGAACCTTCCATGTGCTGCTATCTGTATTTTCTAGGTCTGGACCCCGCCAAGCCCAACTTTATCAACACTGATGAACGCGTGCGCCTGGACTCGGGCGATGCCCGCTTTGTAGACATCATTCACACTGATGGGTCGCCCTACGAAACCACTGGGGGTAAGTAGGTCAGGATGAAATGAAGGAAAGATGGATGAAAGGAAGATGGGGAATGGAAGGTTGCGGAAGGAGAACAAGAAGCAAACGGAGTAGAAGTGGGTTACAGGAATGTGATAACATTTGAATAAATGAAGTGTTAGATGGATGAAAGAGGGGAATGTAGTAGATATTCTTTTTGCTGGAATCACGGCCTTGCAATACTAGGCAATAGATAGAGACAATTAAGACGTGTTACGTGTTTGATTGCACGTTTCAATGCTCGCTTGATTTTTTGGGAGGGAGTAGGATGAATAATGTCAAATGAGACGGAATATATATTCACAAGCGAACGAGGTAAAGATGCAATGGATGAGATACATGTATATCTGAAACACCCAGGGCTGGTGACAAACGTGTTTAATCGTTTGCCAGTGCTGCTTTGAAAACATGCTCATCCTGTACACATCACTCGCACAAGTATTCAAACTTTTGCCCGTCCTTTGTCCATAACTCACACGTGCACGTGGCTGTCTGTCAGATATGTACGGCACATACACGCGTTCACTCAATCGTCTGCTCTGTCTGTGAACCCTCACTCGTGTATTCGTTCTATTTTCACGATTCATACACGTGCTATTGATAAAAAATTATTCATTGCTGTCTTGCATTTACAACTCAAACACGCCATCTCATATTAGCCTGACTTGCATTGCTTTGCCAATCTTTACCCGTGCTGCCACGCATCCCCTGTCCACTGCAGGCTACGGCATGCCCACACGCATGGGTCACGTGGACTTCTACCCCAATGGCGGCGTCCATCAGCCCGGATGTTGGGGCACGTCCCTCGTGGACCTACTGCGCCACGTCTACTCCTTCGGCGTGCAGAGTGAGTCCTCGCATCTTCTTCGTCATCGTTGTCGTCGTCGTCGTCATCATCATCGTCATCGTCGTCATCCATCGTCGTCGTCGTCGTCACAATCACCATCACTATCACCATCAATCATCAATCATCATCATCATCGTCGTCGTCGTCATTATCGTCGTTGTTCTCGTATTGACAGTATTGTACGGCCCTATATAGAAATGAATAGATTTTTTTAATGAGATGGTGGCCTCTTCAATTTTTTTTCTTTTTCTCTTTCTTTTTCTCTCTCCTCTGTTTTTCTCTCCTTCTCTCTCTCTCTCTCTCTCTCTCTCTTTCTCTCTCTCTCTCTCTCTCTTTCTCTCTCTCTCTCTTTCTCTCTCTCTCTCTCTGATTCTCTCCTCTTTCTCTCATTTGCTCTCTCTCTCTTTCACTCTCACTCGCTGTCTCTCTCTCCTCTTTCTCTTCTCTCTTTGTGTCTCTCTCCTTTCTGCTCTCTCTCCTCTCTCTCTCTCTCTCTCTCTCTCTCTCTCTCTCTCTCTCTCTCTCTCTCTCTCTCTCTCATTTTTCTCTTTCTCCCCCCCCCCCCCTCTCTCTCTCTCTGTTTCTCCCTCCCTCCCTCCCTCCCTCCCTCCCTCCCTCCCTCCCTCCCTCCCTCTCTCCCTCTCTCCCTCCCTCCCTCCCTCCCTCCCTCCCTCCCTCCCTCCCTTCCTCTT
>JAWQFJ010002483.1:60000-62500 GCA_034096865.1 Theodoxus fluviatilis | reverse complement strand
TTGTGAAATCCAACTCGACCTAGATCTACATGGTATGGTTTGAATGGGAACGATCTATTTTTCATTATTATCTACGAATGCAAGCTTGTTTATCAACGTATACACCCCTGTGGAATATCTTTAGGAAATGCAAAGCAATACATACCTGTCAAGAAGGTGATTTGCGGCCAGAAAATCATTCGATTAAGTGAATTCAGTTGCCGCTTCCGCAAAGATTTATAGTTACAATCAAGCGTTGCCCTGTGACCTGCATTTCGATTGTTAAAAAGTAGGACCTTTCAATACCTTTTGATGCATTCAACATACAGCTTTGATAAATTAATGCTGTTCATGGCTTACATTTTCTTCGGATGGGTTTCTAGTATCCCAAAATATAGCTTTTTCTGCGCGAACTGGAGAGAGCTGCCGCCATTGAATTGTCCAAAGCATATACGCCATATCTACACGAAAGCAGTCCTCTGATTGGTTCTCTGAATAGAATCCTCCAATCAGCAGGCAGCTTTCTTCGCCGTCTTGTCACTAAGCGGTGTGAGTACACTTTCCTTGATTCACCCCTACTCTCGCCGCTAGGTGCAGCGTCTTGTAACTTTATAGAGCAAAAGCTCGGCATGAGCTATCTTTGTGTAACCTATAATCTTTGGAGTCACAGAGCGGCCTTTTCCATTGTTTGTTTACTGGACTTGACATGTGACCGCGGAGAGTTCCCTCCTGTGGTCCTTGGGAGCTGTCTAATAATTTTTTTAATATAAGGGACAAATTTGATGTTTTCTACAAATTAAGACATCTGATTTCAATAGTGCTATATTCATTCGGTTGACTTTGTTGTGCTTATCGAGGCAACACTTGTATGAATAATTTCGGTTAAGAATAAGGCAGCAATAAACCTTTTTAGGTCATTAGGAAAACACAATCCCAGGGACAGGCTGAGATCGCTACGGCCGATCCCAAGCCTGGCTCCCCTGGCGTCCGCGCATTTCTTTGGTAAGGAGCTACTGTCGGCAGGCCGAGGGAGACCCCGCCCCATCTGGGGGAGAGACCACTGCCACCTCGGTCTTGGGTTGGTCTAGGCCCTTACCATCCAGCCACCAGCTCCTGTACCCATGAGTAGAAATATAGTTGTGGAAACCAGCTAAGATTTGTCTCATGCCTGTGCCATCAAGCCTTGGACACTCCGTCACAGGAGAATCACCAATCCCCCTTCCCCTTATTCTCTGTTGGTCAGTTTTTCCCTTCCATGTCCCGTTGCAGCTACGGCCAACGCGATGTCCTGTAGCCACGACCGGGCGACGGACCTCTTCGTCGAGTCCCTCAACTCCGAGTGCTCCTATGCTGCCTTCCCCTGCCCCTCCATGGCGGAGTTCAGGCTGGGCCGCTGTCTGCAGTGCCAGGGTGGACGCTGTCCCTCCATGGGCTACTCGGCCGACCAGACACCCACCCAGCGAGGGTCCTTCTACCTCATCACTGCAGGGGAACAGCCATTCTGTGGTCAGTAGTCTGTGGAAGCGGCTGGGGCGGGGGTGGGGATGGGGTGGAGTGGGGTGGGGAGGGGTTGGGGTTGGGGTGGGGGTGGGGTGGGGGTGAGGTGAGGGTAACCGGGAACGAGGATTGGAATGTTGTATGACTGTGGCAATTGGTGGCAGCAGGGATGGATGTGGTGGTAATGGTGATGATTGTGGTAATGGTGGTGATTGTGGTGGTGGTGGTGATGGTGGTGGTGGTGGTGGTGGTGGTGAAGGTGATTATGGTGGTAATTGTGGTGGTGGAGGTGGTGGTGGTGGTGGTTATGGTGGTATTGGTGGTGGTGGTGGTGATGGTGGTGGTGGTGGTGGGGGGGGGGGGGGTAATGGTGGTGGTGGTGGTGGTGGTGGTGTAAAGGTGATGGTGATGCTGGTGGTGGTGGTGGTAATGGGGATGATGATGGTAATTGTGGTGGTGGTGGTGGTAATGGTAATGATGATGGTAACTGTGGTGGTTGTGTTGGTGTAGTAGGGTGGTGGTGCTGATGCTCATCTGTATGGAGGTATGGGGCCAAGTTCTGACAGGCAGATGGCTGTCAATTGTCGCGTGGCATGGCGCAGGCTGGAGCTATAGAGAGGCTCCGCTCCTCTCTACTCCATTAGCAGGACCAACTCAGTTCCTTCAGTCCATGTTTTATTAGGCCTGCAAAGGTTCGAGACCGATGTAGTCTGCCAGACTCACCCGTCTGGTCTCCCAACGCATGCAAAAGCAACTACTTTTAGAAGGATGGACATATTCACCAGAACCGGAAGCTCATTCTAACGGTAAAACATGTGTTCCAATGTTGAGGATTAATCATGGAGAGAGAGTAAAGTGGCGAGGAAGGTGGTGACAGCCTGGGCCGGCTGGTCTGCGGACCGGCTGTCCTGAGGGCTGACTCCTTGGGGACCTGGTGGTTGCAGCCAGGGAGAGTAAGGGAGCGGCTAATGAATATATGACAGCCGGAGATAAGGAGAGAGAGAGAGAGAAGAGAGAGAGAGAG
>JAWQFJ010002483.1:42500-55000 GCA_034096865.1 Theodoxus fluviatilis | reverse complement strand
GCTTAAATAAACCGAAAAAATGTCACAATGTGCACAAAATATTAGCTGGGTTGTGAAATATTTCGCCTTCATCAAAACAAAATAACCTCACTTATGCTGTTTTTACATCTTACATCATGCACATTCGGGCGGGGTTGATGAACTCTTGCATTGAATCGTTTTGATCAAACCCAATCAAAGATTCGACCATTTCAACATGAATGACGGAGTTGTTCTTACTGCTTGTGGAAAATGCACGCATTCTTACCATTTTTTCAGGCACGTGTTCTGTGAGGGAACGCGCTCGCTGCGAAGCTGGGACCAGACAGTCTTCAGCACCAGCGTGCCCTCTGTCGGAGAGTGCCCGCACAATGCTTAACCAAGGGACACAACTACCGAAGAACAAAAGTTATCCCCCGTTGTTTTTGGACGCGATGCTTTGTCGACGAGGGCTGTGGAATGCTTGTAGTGACGTGGAGAAATTGGCTTGCGTCTGTGCAAAGGCGCTTTGTCTCCTCGAGCTTCTACTAATGATGTACTATAGCATTCGTGTCGATGTTCTCATGTAGGCATGTTCGGTCAACTTTTTATCATGTTATCACTTGCGAAAAATCCGTCTACCCAATCATCACTGTATGATATTATTTATTTTCTCCATTGTGTCGACATTCAAACACGAACTATCTGGATTTGTAGAATATCATCCATTTCATGATTTGCCAGAAAACCATCCTGCAGGTTGGATTTTTTTAATTTTCGAAAATGACCAGAACGGTTTGAACACGTTTCACCAGTGGCTTGCTGACAGGAACTAGTCACCTTCCTGTGTGCCTTGTTCAGGCAAATAATTTCAAGTTCAGCTTTCAACGTATTCGTGCTTAATTAAGTTTCTAGAACTGCGAAAGCGTAGTGAATCTTTCGTGCACCATGTTTCAAGATGCTTGTGTTTTCTGGGTACACGTATTTGCCATTGCATGTGCGTTGATGTGACAACAACAAAATATCAGTACACGCACGAAATGTAGCCGCTACGGAATGAGATATATTCATGTATATTGTCTTGGTTTCTCGGTAGGCCTACGGGTAAGGATGAGAACGTCAGTCAATTAACAAATGATTCTGCATGACAGGGGACTGTTAATTTTTCTTTGGGGAGAATACACTTCCTCGGAGCGTATATATTCGCTTGAAATTGATTATCATCACCGTGTTCTTTAAGACACATACATGTTTTTTGGTTCACATAAACATTTGTGAGTTGTTGATGTTGTTGTTGTTGTTGTTGGTGATGATGATGATGATGATGATGATGATGATGATGATGATGATGATGATGATGATGATGTTGATGATGATGATGATGATGATGATGATGATGATGATGATGATGATGATGATGATGATGATGATGATGATGATGATGACGACGATGATGATGATTATGACGCCGACGATGACAACGATGATGATGGCGACAACGAGGAAGATGATGGCGACGACGACGATGATGGCGACATCGGCGATGACGACGTTGGCGACGACGGCGACGACGGCGACAACGATGATGATGATGATTTTAATGTATTATTGTCACCTGGGGTGATAATAGTGGTGATGGCAGTAATAGTGGTGTTGTTGGCGGTAGTAGTGGTGGTGGTCGCGACGGTGGTGGTGTTGATGGTGATGGTAAAGGTGGTGGTGATGGTGATGGTGATGGTGGTGGGGTTATAGAGGTGGCGGTGGTGAAATTTCCGACACAGAAGAACTGGGAAAATGACACTTACAATCACTCATAGTCTCTGAACCGTCGACTTTTCCAAAATAATATGAATACGTTTGAAACAAACGCAACTGTTTATTATAAATTTTAAAGACGACTGTTTGCTCCTGCCGATATTGCACAGCAGATTATTGGGTCCCTTGGCTACTGATACTTTGAATATTATTTAAAGGTAAACAACCAATCAACCAACCAACCAACCAACCAACCAAAATCAAGAGGGATGGTTGATGACAAGGGCAAATAAATAAATGGAACGTGATAATGAGAGTGTGACAAAAAGTGCTTCCCCTTAAACTCCATCCATCCATCCATCCATCCATTCCCTCAGAAAGGAGGAACAATTGCAAATAAGTTTAAAATTACCCAGAGGACACGTTTTCCTAAATAATCTTACTTTATTCTGAAACATTTAAAAATGGAATCATCAATCGAGGGAAAATAATTCTCCATTATAAAAATTTATATTAATTAATGTTGGTTTCAATCAATCAATGCCAATAAATATAGAGAGAATCGACACCAAAAAAACAACAACAGGCAAAACCAGAGCCTGTGAAGAACTTAGTTGTATGTTACTTACTGTTTTGTTCTCGCATCTCTTGTTTGCAAACATTTCTCTTTTTTATACTTAGCAGCAGCGACTCGCACAACAGCGTAAAAAAGCTACTCTACCATTGCACATGTTTACTTTTTCTATCTTTGTTCCAGTAGACATTAACACATATCGCCATGGACAAGAAATGAACACATTATTGAGACACGAAACAAAAACAGACCAACCTTAAAATGTTTGCCCTCTCATCATCAACATCATGGATATTCATAGGAACAGTGACTCCCCTGGTTCACCCCTGATCATTTACATAATGGACATCAAAAGGGACGGTTACTACTCTCATATAATGATAACCCCTCACTGTTTATATCATGGACATTTGATGGGACGGTGACTAGCCAGGATTGCTATCAGTTGTCCTTGCAAAATGGCGATTGGCCATTGGTCTCCAGAAAGAGAATCCCTCTTGCGTTGGAGCCCTGGGCATCGTAGCCCATCACCGGACACTGCTGGCCTAAACATGGCGGACAGCCAGCGGCAGACAACTCCTCCAAGGACCTGCATTGCCTAGCCCGGAAGCTGCAGCCGCCCTGGCGGATGGACTCGGCAAAAAGGTCAACAACGCGCATGTGGTCGCACGCCACCCCTGAAAGGTTGGAAACATTGGTTAAAACGGAACATTTTTCAAGAACAGTTTCATTGAGGTAGATGAATTGGACAGTGCTGAATGTTGAGTAAAGATTGCTGGAGATCTGTTATGAATCTTGTGTGTGTGTGTGTGTGTGTGTGTGTGTGTGTGTGTGTGTGTGTGTGTGAGTACATGTTTATGTATGCGTACATGTTTATGTATGCGTACATGTTTATGTATGCGTACGTTTAGTTGATACATGAAATTCCCGTGTGTCCATTACTGCGATTGAAATACGTTTCTTAAATATTTTGTCCGTGCATTAGGTAACGCTGTGCCGAATCAGGACGCCGAGCTGGCGGGGTGGGGGCGTGGGGTGGGGGGTTCGGGGGTGGGGAGTTCGGGGGTGGGGGGTGGGGAGTTCGGGGGGTGGAGGGTGGGGTGGGGTGGGTGGAGGCATGGCTTTATTTAAAACCGATATGCCTCACAACATTTGTACAATCCGTACGAGTATCGAACACATTCTATTCACACAAAAGCATATTGCTGATTGTGAACACCCCACTCATCTCAGAAGTTAGCTAAGAGTTATACACATCTTTTCCAAACATTTCAGGAATGTTCTTTCTGGGGATGAGTCCCAGCAAACACAAGACAATGTTGTCACAATGTTATTGTGTGGCCACATTTAAATCAAGCCTTTATCATTCCACCATATAATTTATCATAAATTATTTGTATACGTAGCAACGTGATTGCTGCGATGGGGACAAACCTTACATTGAAAAATCAGACTTTAAAATGTGGAAGAGCTGACTCAAAGTGTTCGATACTAACTCGGAGAGTTGATTAAGAATCCGAGGGGAACATACGTGAAGCTCATAATCAGTTGTAATGGAGAAAGGAAACCTCTTTCAACTACTGAATAAGAACTGAGAGAGTTGACTTCGAAAACTGAGGGAAATACATGTGAAGTTTGAAATCGGTTGTGATGAAAAATTGCAACTTATTTTTACTACTGAATAATAACTGAAAAAGCTGATTGCGAAGATGAAGTCGGATACACGTAAAAATTTTAATCAGTCGTAATTATTTAAAAAAAACTTATTTTGACAACTGAATAAGATCTGCAAAACTTCATAAAGAAGATTGAGGGGGACACAGTACAAATTAAGTTTGAATTCAGTCGCGGTGGAGAAAAAAAAGAAACTTCTTTGGACTACTGAATGAGATATGAACGAGTTGATTGAGAAGACTGAGGGGAGTACAGATGATGAAGTTCAAAATCAGTCGCAAAGAACAAAAAAGAAAATGAAAATTTACTTTGAGTACCAAATAAAAACTGAAAGAGCTGATTACAAAGACTGGGGGGTGGGGTGGGGGTTTGGGGGTGGGGTGGAGGAGTAAAGACGATGAACCTCAAAATCAATCGTAATGAAGAAAAAGGAAAGGGGAACTTACTTTGAGTACTAAATAGTAACTGCAGGAGCTGATTACGAATATTCAAGCAGCCAGGCTGGGAGGCGCCGCCATTGGGATAGAAGTCCGCGGTGCCCATTGGCGTCTTCATCCCCAAACCTGAAGGTCAAGGTCACAGCAATGTCACATCGTGAGGAGCTTGGAGCCAGAGGCGTGACAGGAGTGGTTTGAGGAAAATTATTGTAAAATTCCTCTAAGTATGTGTGTTCAATAATCACCTCACTGTCGTTATAGACGTCACCACCAGCACCATTATCGGTACATGTATCAACAGCAGCAAGAACAACAGTAGCAGTCGCACAAGCAACAGCACCAGCAGCAGATGCACCAGCAGCAGCAACAGCATCAGCAGCAGCAGCAGCAGTGGCAGCAAGCAGCACTACCAACAACATTGCCACAACCACCACTATCATCACCACCACCATCACCGCCACAGCCGCCACCACCACTACCATCACAACCACTACCTCTACCACTACTACTACTACTTCTACTTGTAATACGCCACCATTTGCCTCAAGAGACAATAGGCAGCACATCAAAACTACGGTTTGGGCAGCGATGGCAATGTCGGGTAAAGGCTATACTGCTGCTGCTGTTTTGCCACAACTTCTGCTCCTCCTCCTACTTCTTTCTGTTGTTCCTCCTCCTCCTCCTCTTGCTGCTCCTGCCCCTGCTCCTCCTCCTGCAATTCATCCTCCTGCTCCTCCTCTTGCTCCTCCTGCTCCTCCTCTTGCTCCTCCTGCTCCTCCCCTTTCTGCTACTGCTCCTGCTTCTCCTGCTCCTCCTCCTGCTCTTGATTCTCTTCCTGCTTCTATTAGAGAGAGTATGAAAGAGATAGATAGAAAGATAGACAGGGATGGAGAGAGAGAGAAAGAGAGAGAAAGAGACTTTAAAAAATTCACTATGCTAACAATTTATCATTATTAAAAAAAATGTGAATATGTTCTCTTTGATACTGTAAAGCGCCTTTGAGCGGGATACTGGAATTGGAACGAGGAAATTTTTTATTCTATTCGTACATTCGCACGTGCTACTCGGTCAAAACGTATCAGTCAATATCCCCATTTCACTTCCGTTCTCTGACTCCCACCCATCCACCCACCCACCCACCCACTCACCCCCACCCGGCTCTTTTCACACAGATCGTCTGTTTAAAGGACCCGGATTTACTAAACCTACCTTCGGCGACAGCCTGTGCGTCATCGGTGTGAATGACGTCAACGTAGGCAGCGTCCGTGGGGTCGAGTCTGACGTCAGCGTGGGAGTTGTAGAAGCCAGGACCGGCAGGGTCTAATCCTGCACAGCAAAACACAAAGATTACATTGAGTCGGTCTTTGTCTTCCAGAGTGGCGTCAACACACGACTGAAACTCAATGTTCTGACCCTCTCTCGATTTCCCCGGTGGCCCCTTTGGCTGCTTGGGGCTGCATCTGGCAGAGCTACTGGATTAGGCCCTGAAAGCCCAGCAGCCACGGGGTGCATCGAGCGGCTCCGATAGTTTGTTACACTTGATGTAATGATTTTATTTAAGGAATTAATCAGCTACCTTTGGGTCTTGCACCGTTTTACATTTCCCCCTACTCACCACAGGCCTCTAGACCAGTCTTCCACATATATTTGATCATAAACACAGAATCGCAGGAAAAGATTACACGCGCACAGTCAGGTGAAGTCAGGGACTAACTCCATGCCCACTCTTGTTGGAGCACAACAGCCCGATGCTGGCTCACTCACGGCTGTCTTAAGGCTAATCACACTTTAGTGCGTCTTCACCTCCCTCACAGGTACCCGGTTTTACTCCTCGGTGGGGAGATTACATGGTAGATGACACGATGTCTGGGAACATGGACGTTTTGATGCATTGGTGTGTTAAGCTAACAACTGTTAATTACCCCGCAAACACCCGTTTCACGTGCACGTTTAATCTCACACGAATGTGGGCATACATGCACGCACGCACGAATACACACATATATGCTCGCGCCTTCGTTTGCATGCAGAGGATTTTTGCTCAACAGTAGTCTAGCAATCAACGCATCAAAGTCATGTTTCAGTGAGATATCGTTGTATCTACCATCTTTGGAAAGCGTGGCATTTTCATCGATTGCACGATTGATTAGAATATGTAGGGTTTTTTCTAGGAGAGGTAAATGTGTTTCATTTTGTCTTGGTAAACCAACTGGTTTCATAAACAGAAGGGAGAAAAATAAGCGACTGCAAGAGATCAAATTTTGAAAGAAAACGTTTATAAATGCATTTTCCCAAATGCATGTAATGTGTATTTCCTTTTCTTTTGCTTCTACAAATCTTTATCTTCGCACTGGGTTTCACATCATGTATCAGCGCGTTCTTATACTATTCGGCAAGCTTAAATGTAAAGCTGTGGTTTTATATAGCGACGTTTCACTCATGTCTGTGTCTCAAACCGCTTCACACTTTACTCCCTAATCATTGGGCCGCTTTATCAATCCTTTACTGACGCCTGATGAGAAACACAGTGACAGAGAGAAAAGACGCACAGTCAGGTACCAGCACCAAATCCATTTCATGTGGAGTATTCCCACCCGATACCGGCTCATGGCCGCATACAAAGCTTGATCTCGCTTCAGCGTGCCATTGCTGCCCTCACACACACACGGTTTTACTCCTGGGTGGGGGAAATCAGTGTGAATGAAGCACCACTTGTGACCGTACATGAGAAACAAGGACAAGATACGAAAAGCAGTTTTCGATGAAACGCGGAGTACAGTTATCAGCGCACTAAGTCACGTATTCATTTTCCTTATATTTACGTCACTGTAAACAGTGAATTGTTTTCTCTATGAAAAGGCTGTTTTCACTGAAATATGCATGAGTAAATAGATGATATGATGGTTGAAATATCTAATTTTGTCATTAATCGTAATTTAGCCTTGTTTTCTAAAGCATGATCACATTTTTCAAGGATGCAACTCTGGGAACCGCGCGGCTTCGAACACCGTACTCACTGCATGGCTGCGTGCGCCTGCCAGTTAATTTATGCGCGCTAACCACTCGGCCACAGAACCTCATAGAAACAGTGAGGGCAAAGCGTGTTGCATCCCAGAGTCCTGAATCCTACTCAGTCACGCCCTTCTCATTCTCAAGATATTCATTATCCCAGATTTCTCCCGTCCCAGAGATAGAACCACGACACTGCGCCTCGCACGTCTTCAAACCCCAAAGCATGCTCGCCTATCTCCGCCTGTCAAAAGTCATGGTTTCAAGATGCGAGTAGAGGTTGAGGGGCTGACTTTCACTCATGCTGAACACGATCCACGCAGCACAGCATATGGGTTCCATAAAGGTTCCAAGACAGCCATTGCTGCTAGTGGGCAACCCAGCAGGGAGCATCATGGGACCCATATGCTGTGCTGTCTGGGTAGCGTAGAGGAGTGCTCTGCTCATTGTCGTCCTTGCCTGTGATTCTACCGACGTTCCTCCGGATTCGGCCCGCGTATCCGACTGCGTGGGCGCCCAGGCTGTGCCCCATGAGGTGGAAGGTCCGGGGATCGGCTCCTCGCTGCTCCAGACCCTCCAAGAATTTTGCCAGCACGGCGCCCACCAGTCTGGTGTTGGCCAATGCCTGAAAGTAGTTCCACTGGCCCGCGCCTTGTCGCCAGTCCAGCGCCACGACATTGGACGCAGGGTCCTGCAGAGTGGCAAGGAAGACAGAATGAATGGACAAATGAATGAATGAATGGACGAATGAATGAACGAATGAATGGACGAATGAATGAATGAATGAATAAATGAATGAATGAATGAATGAATGAATGAATGAATGAATGAATGAATGAATGAATGAATGGACGAATGAATGAATGAATGAGTGAATGAATGAACGAATGAATGAACAAATGTTTGAATGAATGAATGGACGAATGAATGAATGAATGAATGAATGAATGAATGAATGAATGAATGAATGAATGAATGAATGAATGAACGAATTGCTAAGGCCTTTCAGCCTTTGAAGGCTATGTAACACCATTGACTACACAATTACTCTAGAGTGCTTGGAGTAAGGTAAGAGCAAAAGTCTCAATTCCCTAGTTATTCGCCTTCAATGAATTGCGTAGGAGACGCGGTGGGTCTAAGCTTACCCCAATCCACAGTAGGTAAAGGGTTGACACGATGCAGATGTAAAACGAGTGTTGAAGAACGTGTGTGTGTGCTGGGGTCCGCGCCCACATCATCACACGAGCAAAGCCACAGTGACGGGGTGCATTCAAGTGCGGCTAGCATTTGGAAGCGTTCGCCTTAACGCTAAGTGTTACGGCAATTTCGCATCAATTGCAAAGGTTAAGTCTTTACTGGTGAACTTTGAGACTTAAACTACCCGAAGGGATAAAATTCAAATGTTTAAAGTGCAGACTCTCTCTCTCTCTCTCTCTCTCTCTCTCTCTCTCTCTCTCTCTCTCTCTCTCTCTCTCTCTCTCTCTCTCTCTCCTCTCTCTCTCTCTCTCTCTCTCTCTCTCTCTCTCTCTCTCTCTCTCTCTCTCTCTCTCTCTCTCTCTCTCTCTCTCTCTCTCTCTCTGATGAACTTGCTGAAGAATATGATTGGTTCGTATCAATTGATAGTTTACGCGTCTTTGACATACTATGTTCTCAGGGTGGGACCCCCTGTGAGCTGGGAATAAAAACCCACCCACCGCATCTTCCTAAGCGATTCGTACAAGGCGAATAACGGGGAAATCGAGGCAAGACTTGACCTTCCTCTAACCAGCTCTAGCACTTTTCTTGGTCAAGGGTCTCACCCAGTTTACAAAGGTTGATCGGCTGTCAAACCTCATCGACCCCGTTCAAACCAAGTTTGGGATTGGTGCGGGGTTTTGTGATCAGCTTGTAGTGCATGGCTTGGACTCGATCTTCCAGGGTGCGTTGAAGCCACGGCTGGATCAGGACGATCTGACCCTGTCCTAATGTCCCCTGGTATCCTCTTCTGCTGTTTGGGGCCACCCCTGACTGAGCTACTGCAACAGAGAAAGCCCCGAAAGCCCAGCAGCCAAGAGTTCCAGCTGATGAAGGCCATCGATTGGCTCTGGCTGTACGTTACTCTATACGTAGTGTGCTCTTACGGGTAACGGATTTACTTCCAGGTGCGCAGTGGCATGCTACAAACACAGCGTAATGGTCCCGAGAACCCAACAGCCAGGGGCTTCAGCTGATGAGGTTTTGGAGCGGCTTTGACCGCTTGTTGTATTCATGTTTCCTAATCGCGCCAGCGGAAAAAGGTCATGCAACCCTGAAGAATTGGGTTAAAATTACGGCAGTGGTGTTGCTAAATATACGGATGAAGCCACTTGGCACTTGGGCCGACCTCTACTTTGCGTCTCGCATGCTGCCACCACGTGACTTAGTGGTTTTTTTTTTGGCACCACGTGACCTTTTGCGGACGTCAGAGCTGAGTTTCCCAGATGAAAGAAATTCGTATCGATGGCTACCGGAAACAATCAGAGAGGTGCGTTCGCGGGAGCGCTCACGAAGCCAAAAGCTCATCCTCTACTTGAACGCGAACGCTCGCAGTGGACGTTCATTTCTGAGCGACTTTGATACAGCTATTGAATGCGAATCAGAGCTGAATTTCCCAGGCGATGGTGATTCGTATCGATCGCTACCAGAAACGTTCTTCAGAAAATGGACAGACTCAATTTCGAGAAAAGACACGGACTTCGCAAGCGTTCGCGGCTAACGCTCGTCTATGAATGTGTTTATATGTTCTGATAAGTATCGCTTTGCTCTGGGAAACGCAGCTCAGATATTCCTGGCCTGTCGCGAAGTTTAGCATTGCATTATAGCATTTGTAAGATACAGTTTTATTTCATGTGTTGCCTGCATCATCATCATCATCATCATCATCATCATCATCATCATCATCATCATCATCATCATCATCATCATCATCATCATCATCACGATCATCATCATCATCATCATCATCATCATCATCATCATCATCATCATCATCATCATCATCATCATCATCATCATCATCATCATCATCATCATCATCATCATCATCATCATCATCATCATCATCATCATCATCATCACACGTCATCTTGACGCTATTTTATTCTTTGCTGAAGAAGTTGCCGAAAGGCATCGAAATATTCTAAGAAGTACAAACACAGAAATTCATCTTGTTTTATGTTTTCTTTCTCTTTTATGGCATCATGATCACAATCATCATCGTCGTCGTCGTTGTCGTATTCATGGATGGATGGATGGATGGATGGATGGATGGATGGATGGATGGATGGATGGATGGATGGATGGATGGATGAATGGGTGGAGTTTTTTTAACAGCACAACATCTTTCATAGGCTACTTAAGGTCATTAATCACAACAACAACAAAAAAGATCTGGTCAGAATAAGAACGAGCCCAGTCACAATTTCTCTAATTACTCGCGTCTCACGTGACTCGTAGGGAAACGTGGTGGGTCTATTCTTATCCCCAACGCACAGGGGCCTCGTCTTTTCATAATCATCATCAGCAGCAGCAGCAACCGCAGCAGCTTCGTCGTCATCACTTCCTACCGTGCTGTTTCCAATACAGGGAGGCGGTTGAATCAAAGGCTGCATCGCGTGCATGGCCATCCGAATCTACATGTACATGTATATGCCGATATAATTACATTTGGTTCAGTGATTGATAAGCGACACATGGGATCAACTTGAGGGCGTGAAATATGCTTTTCAAAAACGAGCAACAACTGTTTATTACACACACAGAGAGAGAGAGAGAGAGAGAGAGAGAGAGAGAGAGAGAGAGAGAGAGAGAGAGAGAGAGAGAGAGAGAGAGAGAGAGAGAGAGAGAGAGAGAGAGAGAGAGAGACAGCGAGAGAGAGAGACAGCGAGAGAGAGAGAGAGAGAGAGAGAGAGAGAGAGAGAGAGAGAGAGAGAGAGAGATGGGGAAGAGGGGAGACACACAGAACATGCAAACTGAACAGAAATAAACACTATTTAAGAGTTAGTGAGATAAAAACGTCGAAGGGGAATAGGTCAGGAAATAAAGGAAAAGGAGTCAGGAAAATTAAAGGATAGAAATCACAAACAGACGTAGGAAAAAATACATATAAAGGAAAACAGCACAGCAAGAGAAAGGTAAGAATAGTCAGAGGAGCAGGTGGTCAGGGGCAGTAACTCTACTGACCCTTTCCAGCAGACTGGAGACAATGTTGGTGACCCAGTTGTTGGAGGAGCTGTCGTAGTAGCCGTGCACAATGACTTTGGTGGGCAGCTCGGGGCGAAGGCCGCTGAGGTTACCGGGGTTAAGGGTGAAGGACGAGCCACGGGGCCCGTGTACCACGAACGTCACCCCCACTTCACTGGGATCCTGGGGCAGCATGTACACTGGGTTGTTGAAGGGGGCTGCCTTGGTGAAGCAGCCATACTCTCCATAGCAGACCTCCTGTCGTCGACTGAAGAGCCAACCTGTACATGATGAAAAGTCATGAGAGCAGGGACTGAACCATGGCACTTCTTCGCTTCGCCGAATTGCCAGCAGGTCTAGCCACCACGACAAATCCAGATCTTTAAAAATAAAAGCGTTCATCAGCATAGACAGTTGTTTGCCTGTGGTCAATGTACTATTGTGAAGGTTCTGGAATGTGTCAGAATATCGGTGCGATATCGAGCTAATTACATCAGTCCAAAGAACTTGAGACAATAAGAAATTCCACTCCACGATTTTGCGCAGGACGGGGTTTACCGACACTATAGATCAGCCGGCGGGTTGCGTGAGTTGCGTCCCTTGTTATTGGTTGGATCATGATGAGCAAAAACAAAAAATAATACGTATGTTCGAACCTCTCAACGTCAGTTGGAAACCTGTAGACGTGTTGAGATGTTGACTTGGTGTAAAATCTGTTTCTGCAATCCCGAAAGGCGCAACACAGGCCACACCGTCTACTCATGATTGATCCAACCAAACTAAAGGGAAGTAAGCAAAAATTACCTGTGAGTGACTGTGACGTAAAAAATACCAGTGACGTAAGTAAAATCTCGTCCTGCTTTTTGACTCACATGCGAAGCAAAAGTGAGTCT
>JAWQFJ010002483.1:0-37500 GCA_034096865.1 Theodoxus fluviatilis | reverse complement strand
AATAAGGCTGAAATGGTCGAAGTCGGTGGTCATTCTCGGCATTGTGGTGGTGGAGATGGCAGACGCGCTGGGCCTATCCGTACTACTAGCTCACAGGGAGGGAACAGGATGTTGTTTTCGACACAGGATTTAAAAACATAATTATTTTCATGCATTATTTTACATTTTAATGTCAGAGACTTCCGTCCCCTAGCTGTGTCCTCTTTTGTTTTCCTACCAGCGTGAAACACTGCAATTCTAGACAGCGCGTGTTCATTCAAGCGTGAACACTGCAGGGCAAGCACCAACTTCCTGCCCGTGTATTGGTCATGTGCCATTTTGACGTCAGTAAGCTACCATTGGTCGTTAGGCAGTACATCCTGTTGGAAAACACATATTTCCCCCACTTCCCATCTAACTTAATGTGCTTGCGAGCTCATCTAGGTCTAGGTTCTCACGCTCCACCCGTAACCAAGTAACCATCATGTTTTGTCAGTTGGGATTTTGGGGTCCAATTTTCTCGCCCAGCAGGCGGCACTTTTAAAGTGTTGTTTACCTGTGATGTATTGCATAAATTATGCTAATTGCTTTCCAATATGGCTGCCGATACATAAGATTTTGACCAGCTTTTGAAACATTATACCAGAAAAGGAGCTAATGATAGAAACGTGTAATTTTACACAGCAGTACAGTACATAGGATCGCTTGTCCTGACCAAAATAAAGACTTCTCTGAGCATTTTATTTTAACACAAGTTCACATCTGAAGTTACATGAATTGAGTGGCAAATTACATAATCAAGTTCATGAATGACATACAGTACATGACACAGTTTTGATTATGGGTCACCCCATGAAGCAGGCTATATGAACCAAATATGCCAAATTTCAAGGAAGTCAAACTTAGACCACAAAGATATGATGTTTGAAATGTAACACACCGCAGTGAAAACCTGGAAACTGAGAAAAATGCATTTGAAGTTCTCATGCCTCATAATGAAAGCCGACAGTTGGTGTCTTCCTCCCAATCTTTAAACCATAAAGTGTCTATTGCCTCCAGACACAACGCATTCTCATATTCCACACTGATTTCACTACAAAGTGACTTGGAAAACATTTTCGGCCATATTTCACACAAATAACTTTTTTTGCTGCATACTACTACCTTAAGTGCGTACCCTGTTGTGGCCGCTCCCGCCCTGAGTTGTTGGTGCAAAGTACTCCTTTTGGCCTCCCTCGCTGAACTCTCCTCACTGCCTCGCCGCCCTGCACGTGATTCACCTGCACTTTTCACACTATATATTTCCATTCCACAGCCAGCCTTGTTACTTTGGCCTGATGAAGAAGCCACGGCTTCGAAAGCTTGCCGTAGAAGAAGCCCAGAGCACCGCTGCACGCCCCTGCCAACCCGCTGCCTCTCCATCCCGTGGCGGGTATTTCCCGCATCGGCTGCAGATTAACCCCCAAACGGCCCTTTTCAGGGCCATATTTGCTCAAGAAAGAACCCTTGTCGGTTGCTTGTCTTCCCCTCTTTTTCAGTAGCTTTACAACCGACCCCGGCACTTAGATATACCCACCATACTACTACCTTAAGCACACTTGAGTCGCGGTCTGCATTTCTAATTTGCAGTCCAAATCTACACTCCCTGTAAGAATGGACCCACCACGTCTCCCTAGACAATTTGTAAATGCCTATTAACTAGGAAAATCAAAACTGGACTTGCTTTTACATTAACCAAAGACCATACATAACTAGTAATGTATCATGATCTTTGCCCTAACCTAACCAAAAAGTGTCAAGTGGATTGAGACCCAAACATGGGTGATGAGTCGCTGTAAAAAAAACACACAGCTTTACTTGTAGTCAATGGCCTTACATAGCCAGTCTACAGAGGCCGATAGGCCGTAAAACTCCATTCGTCATCATCAGTCCAAACCTACCACAGCAAGTCCCAAGATTTACATTGTCAAGTTACTTGGCATCGGCCTACTGGCGCTGCTTACGTGAGCAGTTTGCTACTTAAGCAGGATGACTCCAGGTTTCCACACATAGGCAGAGAAAAGAAATAGAAAGAAGCAAGCAAGGAAGAAAGAAAGAAAGAAAGACAAAAAGAAAGCAAGAAAGACAGAGACAAAAAGAAAGAAAGCAAGGAAGAAAGAAAGAAAGGAAGAAAGAAAGCAAGAAAGAAAGCAAGAAAGAAAGAACAACAGAAAGAATACACTTTCTTTTAATTGCCAGATGACGATTTGTGACTAGTCAAGACAAAAGTAGGGTTATACAGAAAAACACAGTTGGATGGGGTGGACAGTGTTTTACGGCCTATCAGCCTTGTAGGCTATGTAAGGCCATTTAGCACGAAAATCACTAGAACAGTTTAGAGTAAATGCTAATCAAGTCACGATGTCCCTAGTTATTCGCCTCTTACGAATCGCGTAGGGAGACGCGGTGGGTCAATTCTTACCCCGAACCCACAGGAGGACACACAGTTGGAAAGTTCATTGTCTTTAGATATTATTTTACTTTATTTTTACGGCATCTTGGAAAATGACAACATGCAGGCTTTTAAAAGAGCGTTAGTGCAGAAATACCACTTTCGAGAAAAATGACTTAAAAGTTTGAAAAAGTTCAACACAATATATTCCTTAGCAACCTTTGCCCAAAAGTTCTGTCAACACAATATATTCCTTAGCAACCTTTGCCCAAAAGTTCTGAAACTTTGTATACTGCTACTGTAGCAAAACCTACATCTGATAAAATACTTTTTCCTTCATTTCTTTCCACTGAATTTGCTCCTTGCTGTAAAAAAGAAACTTTTTTTAAAGTTTGCACATAGAACAGAACAAGAAAAAAAGTATACACAGGAGTATGGCAAAAGGCTATCAACTGTCCAGAGGGTAAAATGACAGAAAAGACAGGGAGAGAGAGAGAGAGGAGTATGGATGCAGAAGGTAGCAGGTTTTTCTCGCTTCCTTGCTCACCTCCTGCCCACTTGGCTCAGATTTTCCTCCTCCAAAGTTCTCTGTGTTGTAGGCTACCTCCATGCCACTCACAGCCATATTCTTTCATTGCATCGTTCCTTCTCCGAGGATTGGCGACAGTGCACATAGATGAAGTACAGTCCATCACAATTAAGTGATATCCAACTTATGTAGGATCTAGGGACAAGAACACACATGCAGAAATGGAAGAAGCAGCAGCAGCAGTGGTTTCAGCAAAAGCAGCAGCAGGAGGTAGAGGAGGAAGAGGAAGAGGAGGAGAAAGAGTAGGAGGGGGAGAGGTGGAGGAGGAGGAGGCGGAGAAGGAGGAGGAGGAGAAGGAGGGGGAAAAGGAGAAGGAGGAGGAGGAGGAGAAGGAGGCGGAGGGGGAGGGGAAGGAGGATGGATGGATGGATGGATGGATGGATGGATGGAGTTTTATGGCTTATCAGCCTGTGTAGGCTATATAAGGCCAAGCAAGAAAACACTAGAAGAGTTTCAAGTGCAATTCAAGTCACGATGTCCTTATTTATTCGCCTCTTAGGAATTGCATAGGAAGACGCGGTGAGTCAATTCTTACCCCGAACCCAAAGGGGGAAGGTGAAGGAGGATGGGGAGGTGAAGGAGGATGGGGAGGTGAAGGAGGAAGAGGAGGAGGAGGAGGAGGAGGGGGGAAGGAAGAGGAGGTGGAGGAGGAGGAGGAGGAGGTGGAGGAGGAGGAGGAGGAGGAGGAGGAGGAGGAGGAGGAGGAGGAGGAGGAGGAGGAGGAGGAGGAGGAGGAGGAGGAGGAGGAGGAGGAGGAGGAAAAGGGGAAGAAGGGGGGTGGGGGGTGGGGTGGGGGGGTGGGGGGGGTGGGGTGGAGGAGGAGGAGGAAGGAGGAAGTAAGCAAAGACCACATAGATTAATGGAAAGAGATCAAGGAGAACCATAGGGAGGATGAGGAAAGCTAAGAATAAGCAGGGTGAAAAGTGAGTGCTTTTAGAGCATGGAGGACAAGAATCAGTAGAAAGCATTATACTTAACCAGGTGACATCAAAGTTACGATGACAAAATATTGTTTGATGAAAACTTTTATTTTCATACATTTCATTTTCATACAGCAGTTGATGACATAAAACAGTATCTTTTTTATGCATTGCATAATATTTAAAAAACAACCAAACGAACAAACTCATTCCTAAAATGAAACCCCATTCTTATCCTTTTTATTTTAAAAAAAGCACCACTCCCACACCCTTCACCCCCAAATCTCCTGCTTCTTCAGGAGAATCTCCGACATGCGAAGCAACATATCAGCTTTGCAAAAGACTGGAAACGTATATGCTCTTTCCACACAGATGGTTCCAGTACCATGTAACAGCACACAGTCATTATGATTCACCTCTAACATTTACATGAAGCAAACTCTCATGCAACATCTCTACTCATACTCCATGCTGCCAGTATCCCAAAATCATGCTGACCCCCATTCACTCATTCATTGTTCGTACACAAGCACAGCACAACTTCTGTCCTACTCTCAGTTCACTTTTCTGTATTGGTCGTCAGACAGCTGGGATGTCACGTTGTCCAGTGGCGTCCATCTCGACCTCTCCAAGGCATCGAAAAAGGACTGCAAAACATTGGGATGCACACATGTCAATTAGTCACTGCCCCAAAAATGTCAACAGCAATAACATAACTGCTATATTCAGTAGAGTTATCATAATAATCAAAACTCATCTATATGAACTGTGCAGTAAAAACATACGAAGAAAAGCTTTTAATATCTAATTTTCAAACAAATGCACTTAATATAATCTCGACATTTAAAAACATTTTCACAATAACATGAATATCACCATATCATCTGTTACCTCTGTCCTTCATGGGACTGAAGCCAAGATCAACTTGCACAAAAACAGTCTTCCAGGAAACACCAGCCTCAACATGAGCAGATGCAGCACAGAATTAATATTTATATCTTATCTGTCTTCTTCCTTTTTCTGACTAAACACATGCAAAGCATGTATGTGCAGTAAATCCATCTTTGATTACAAATCACTGCTGTGCAAAAGAGCAAGTGATGGCAAGTATTCAACACACCAATAAGAACCCACAGATTTGACAACACCACCTATCACAGTTCATGTGGAAGATTGATCTGATTTGATCGACAATATGTAACAGTTTTTCAAGTGTTACAGCAGAACCTTTGAACACAGGGCAATGGAAAATTCAGTTCTGGTACAAACCTCACTGGACTCCATGAATTCCCGGTTTTCTTTGTCTACATTTATTTCCAAGCCAGGATCTAAAACAGATAATAGGGTGTCAGAACGAACAATCATGATATCCATGTCCACAGGCCACCACAAGTAATTCTCAGGTATAGCCTTCAGCTCTTCATCAAAATAATCTTTGTGAATAGGCATACAAGTCTTACTGCATTGAAATTTTAGTTGTCCAGTTAACTTCATAAGCAGAACTAAGTGGAGTAGTGTTACTGCATCCTTATTGTCTCATATCACCATCGTGGCTGGAAGTAGACATATAAATGTTCTGGAGAAATGCAAACTTAGAATTGTCTACAGTTTGCCCATTGTTAGACTGACAACTGCATCAACTCAAAGAAGATAGACAGGCAACTAGAAACTCATCACAAGCCATTCAGTGAACCACTGACTATCAAAATTTCTAACATTTTAGAAGTTATTCATGTCCACGATGCAGGGGAAGGATTACCAAAAAAACAAACCCAGTGCAAAACATAAAACAAAACAAAACCCTAATATTTTTTTTAAATCCTTGCGTATGGGAACATAGAGCTGCAAGAGTTACTTCCCTTAACAAGGATACAATATTGGTGTAGACATGAGCAGACTATTCCTTCTTGTTCAGTCTTGCAGCAAGTGGATTATAATCAGCAATGAATGCTAATACAGATTATAATCAGCAATGAATGCTAATACATGTTCAGCCTTGCTGCAAGTGGATTATAATCAGCAATGAATGCTAATACATGATATACAAACACGACAACAACAAAACACACAAAATAGTCACAAGAAAAGATAGTGTAAATAAAGACACCCACCTTCTAGCACCTCTAGGTCTTCGTCATATGACTGGTCATAGTAGCTCTGCAGACAGGATGAGAAGGTCATTTCAAACAGGGAAAAACTACTGAAGGCAAGAATTGGCGGACAGATGGTAAATTCATAAGTATTTTATTGTTCCATGCTCCCTCAACAACAATGATCTAAATGACACAACTTAATGCCAGATTTTTTTTTCTTTTCCTAACAATAAAGTAGACATATTTCATATAGACAATCTGCATGCTTAAATAAAAATTATCAGGGAGCCCATTGCTTGCATAGTGACCAAAAAGGTATGCAAAACAAGGTATTTTTCTTCTTTATCCAGTATGAGATCGAGCATGACATTAGGACTGAAAGGATGAGAACACACACTTTCTTGGGAACAATGCTGCAAGGCTGACAAAGGGTTAACTGGCTGATCATTATTTTCAGTGTGACAAGGCCAGGGAGCGATTCTATTTGCTTCTCTCTTCTTAGGCAGTCCACTTATCACAGGCAACTGAGAACGGTCTTCTAGTCCTGTATTTCCTTGCACTCACTTGGGCACATACTGCTACCAATAAAAACCATCTCTATCCAACAGGTAGGGGAAACCACTTGACTTTATTAATGTTCACAAAAAACAAAAATAATGGATGGACAACCATCCATGACCATTTTAGAAAAATCTAATTGTGTCTTTTGCTCCACTGTTGGGGCCAAGGATAGGGGAATGACAGGTTAGAAGTAAGGAACTGAGAAAGTTTACTTGATGAGTGAAGGCTAGGTGTCAATTTTTCTGTTCGATTGGCAAACAAGTTTAGACATGCTTTCTTTGGGTTTGAACCTGTAGCCAAGTCTAAATAAACTTACTCTGTCCCAATGCCTCCCACCCTCCTCCCACCCCAACCCTTTACTAGCCTCTCTGGCTGCTTAGAACTGCCCCTGGCAGAGCTACTGGAGCAGGCCCAAATAATTCAGCAGTCAGGGGTTCCAGCTGATGTGGGAGGGGGGGACATGAAGCAGTTCAGGCTGTATGTGACTCTTGATCGGACAATGCAGATGAGAGGCCTTGAAACCAAAGATACATAATGGAGAGTACGGCAGCAGGCTGAGCATACACTTGAGTAGAAGCAACAGGTATTTCTAAACACGCAGGATTGGTGCCTAGGCTCACCTGGTGGTCGTGCTGTGGAGGGTAGGCAGCGGGGGATGGGGCAGCCCCTGGGGTGGTGGGTGCGGGCTGGAAGTAGGGGGTGTAGGAGGGGTAGGTGTAGCCCCCCCAGGGGTAGTGGGCCTGGTAGCCTGGGTAGTTGGAGTAGTAGGAACTGTGGCTAGAGCTGGAGGACTCTGATTGCCTTGACTCTCTGTAGAAGAAAGGTACCTAAGCCAAGCAAGCACCGAGAACATCAACAACAACAACAACAACAACAAAGCTAATGAAGTGCCCTCAACACCTGTCCTTTGCCAACACCAACCCTACACACATTTGTTACAAGCCCACACCCAGTTTAGGTATCCTGGATTTCTCTGGATAAGCCAGTTTTCAAAGCAATTTTTGTTTCCTTCATATACATGTATCTCAATGCAATAAACAGAATCTCCAATGTGGGACTCAAGTTAAAGGAACCCCTGTTGTTTGAAAAAGAGTATGTTGTTTCTTCTATTCTCTTCCTGTCCAGCATATTAAAATTTTGCCTCTGCATGAGAGGCTTTTGTATTCACTTTTTTTGTTACTCAATAAGACCACAGATACAACCTACAAGGTTCCACTGTTGTGCCTGATGAAGTCATTGAACTCACCGTTTGCTTGTGGCAAGGCTGACCCTGATGGGCCTGTGGCCAATGCCAGTTGTGTGCTGCATCTCAATCAAAGCCTGCTGCTGCTCTGACTCATCAGAGAACCGTACAAAGCCATATCCTTTGCTCTTCCCGCTGGAGTCAACCACCACTGCAAGCATACCATGGTAGAGATAAGCTACCTAATATCTGTGGACCTCAGTCTTTTGTGAAATGCAGATAGACAGTTACAGACAGGCAGGCTGGCAGGCTCATCCCCCCCCCCCCCCCCCCACACACACACACATAAAGTTAAACACACATGCATACACATGTTCACACAAACACTATTATATATATGAATCACAAGAAAGTCCATATACATGTATAGGCACAGATGCAGTAAAAACATTTTAAAGAACAGCAAGCAGTTTGAGGAACAGTGTAGGGGAGGGAGATGAGGGCATGTATGCATAGCACGTTTTCATCTGGTATGCTTGACAATTCAATGACATCAAGGCTTATTTTCAAAATCTGATGCAGCTCAAATGTAAAAATAAGCATCAAACAAATATAACCTGTGCTCTTTTAATCATAACACATATTTGCAACAAGTTCTCAAGAAAAAGAATAAAAGTTTGAGAAGGAGTATAAATGAAAACAAAACTGAAAAGATGCCGACTAAAGTATAAATCACGACATGGACTGTCTTTTGGGTCAGAAGTTATATGCTTGAGGCAGTTCTCAAAGTAATCTACACCATCAATGGTTCATATTTTTAATCAATGTATTGGGTTTGGCATTGATCTTTCATGTGCTGTTTTTTCACAGCTATTACTCCGTAACCTCTTATCATGAACATGCTGGGCAAGAGAATGCCTACATAGAGCTCTGTGGTTAGAGCGCTTGACACGAGGTTGTCTGAGGCTCATGGATGCAGTGCTGGAAGCTACACCTATTCCAGAGTTGAATCCTTGAGCAAGATGCTTTACTAACATGGCTTCTACCCTTCAAAGAGGAAAACGGGTACCTTTCGGGGCTGAGCTGGAAATTGTGAAAAATAACTTTGGTATGCTCATCCTCAGGAAGCTGAGATAGTGGTGGAGTGATAATCAGAGTAGTGATGACCAGGGGGTAAAACTGTGCTGTCTGAGCAGCCCTCCATGGGTGGAATGTCACAGTATCAAACAGCACCTTTACCTTTAGCAGAGTGCACGGATCTGTAGCGCTTGGAGAAGGGGTAGTAGAGCTTGTAGTCATCCACATCGCTTGTCAAGTCACCCACATACAGCGAGTACTCGGGCCTGCAAGGTGAGGCAGGTGATACAGCAAAGCTGCTTTCAATATGCACATGAAGTATGAACACCTGCATAACTCCACTGCTTTACTTCTTTATCTACTGAAAATACACATCTACTTATCATCATCATCATCATCATTTACTGCTGTTGTTCATTCAAGTTGGTGTTGCAGTATTATGTCTGTCTGTCCATCCATCTGTATGTGCGTTGAATGCATTCGTGCAGTGCATACTTTCAGGCCAAATCCTTGTACAAACAAGTCTCTATGACTTATCTTGCCACACTGGGACGTGACTGAACAGTCACACTGGCCAAGCGAGTCAGAAATCAACAACTTGGATACACATACTAGTTGCCGAGACCCCCATGGTGGAGAAGGCACATCTTCTGATCTCATCTGAAGTCCTCAAGTTTCATCTCTTGACAAAAAGCCTTTGGTAGTCTACTGTGATGTAGTGATGTACACTGTAGTTGTATGCTGTTCTGTACACTGTAGTGGTACAATACTAGCAGTTGTACTGTGTAGTACACTGACATAGTGAGGGTGATAAAACCATATTACTATGAAAGAAGCATTTTGGTTAACATTTTTGTATGCCAACTGCCTGAACCAGTGTTACACCCTACTTGGTCCTGATACTTACATTCTTCGACTTCTAGTTTCTGAACGGCTACTAGATTTGGGTGGGCTGGATGATCTATCTGTAACAGGAAAACAACTGATGTTATTGTTAATCAATTAAGCATCAATTGAATGTATTTAGAGTATCCTCAGGTTACAAACTTACAACAACTGAATTTGTGTGTCCAAAAGAAAAATACCATTTCAATTCAAAGGAGGGAAAAAGTCAAAATACCAACAGATCTGAAACAAATTTAAGCAACTCAATATTTCTAACTTCTATTGTTTCCTACATACTGAATTTATATTTTTGCAAGATGCATGCAGTGCAAAGTTAATTCACAGAAGGCAATACAAAATCACATGCAATAAGAAATAGGCAAGATTCTAGCTCTAAATTACTGAACAGAAGTAGAACACTGTTTCACCAGTGTTCTACATTAACACTACAACATGCTTATAGTTGTAATTTTGCTGTAAAACTCTCACTTTTAAGTCTCAGTCCTCCCCATGAAAAAAACACATCAGAACCACAATATAGAAAGAATAGCAGATGAAGTAAAGAAAAGGAAAAAAATTATTTGATGGACTCTGAGTCAAATATATTTAAGCAAGGTTTGTGAACTCTTGAAATAAGCATTCAATCTACAAAGCACACTTATGAATTTTTTCAAGTAGCATCCATGTGCACAAGGCAATTATTACATGAAAATAATATGAGAATTTTACACTTCTGTGAGATTTTGTTCCAATTCAAGGCCAAAAAGGATGCAAGTGAATTTTATGTGTCAACACCATTGTATTTTCAATACATTTGTATGCAATTGTGAATACAGCATTTTTCATGCTCTCATTACTTCCTGTCAGGTTGCTGTCTCGCCAAAGTTTTGGTGGAAATCATACTACTCCAGCATCCAGTTCATTGTCTACTCAGGATTCAATGCCCCTTTCAAAACCATTGACCATTCGAATCTCAAAAAATCATCAAGCTACACATGGTTAAAGTGTCATTATCAGTAAACCACAAAAGGAGACTTACAGGCTGTAGCCAAAGGGTGGGATACACATAGAGGAATGAAAACAGTGCATCACTTGATGGTATTGATGCACCTGTCTACATTGGGGAAACCCAGTGGTAAAGAACGTCCACACTTCAATACACTAAAGAGAAGAAAATTCCCAGCGGCATAGCATTTTCCTCCTCCCCCTTTTCTTCTTTCTCCTTGCAGCCCCAAAGATTCTGACAACCGTAGAGGCCAACTGCCAGTCCTGCACCCGAGTCAGCTTCCAGCACCAAGCAAGAATGAAGAGGGAGCATGCACAGGCACCAAGCAGATACCTCGACTGGAATGTCTACGCCTACGACGGTCAGCCATGGTTCTCCACCAGTGTGCTCCAAGATCGCCAACAGTTGTCCTTGTGGTCAAAATTGACTTATTTATTTATTGATTCAAGAAAACTGAATGCGACCCAAACATTGTCATTCAAACCATGTAATTGCGTAAGTCACTCAAACACATGATGGATCGCTTGCAATCCGTGAATTCGCACTACTTCTCACCTTGTCAATGCCCAAGTACCTCGAGTTATGTTTAAGTGAAATATGCACGCATACTAGTCAACTAGACTTTTAATAATTAGTAGTAGTTAAAGCACATGACAGAGATTCCAGGGCTTGATGGCTACTTACAAAAACTACTATGATGAAAACAACAAGTTGTGGTCTCAGAGATAAAACATTTTAATTTTTATTGCTCCATTACTAATGATCAAACTTTTTTTTTCCTTTATCAGTCACAACAATATCACATTATCAATGTTTTGAGATGTGAAGAGCGTGTGTTGAAATGGTTTGCACTTTGAAATGAAATAGTAGGTAAGGATTCAGGAGGGAAAAGGGAATGACATCCTTCTTTGATGGGCCACACTAGTGGACTAGTCTAAGGAGAGGGATGAGGGCCACACAAGATGGCAGGCCACAGCGTGATTCTGGGCGTTTGTGCTTGAAACAGAGCCGCATCTCCTAACCGACAGCTACAAATATTACATTCTGAACACAATCTCTGAATCTGGTGACTAGCGCGTTTGTGAACCATTTTTACATCTCTTACCACCACCACCTTCCCCCCCCCCCCCCCCCCCCCCCCCCCCCCCTCGAATTTTCGTTATCTTTCCCGCACCCCTCTCTACAGACGAGTCCACTAGTGTAGAGGATGGACGGATGTTGCTTTGTGGCCTATCAGACTTTGTAGGATATGCAAGGTCATTGAGCACGAAATTTACTAGCATAGTTCAGAATAGGAACAAATCGAGTCATGACATGCCTATTTTTCCTCCTACGTATCGCGCACATGGCGGCCCGCCTGAGGAAGTTGTTCCGGGAAAAGCCGGTAGATTCAATGCGAAGTCAGACTACCCGAGAGAATATAGTTTCCAGCAGTGTTTGATCAGTATCGAACCCTGTAATCATACGCTGCTCAAACATGTCTAGATACCAAGTCAAAACGACACAGCACCAGGCATACGGCGCCAGCATATGGTACTTTAGTTTAAGTTGAACAATAACAGCGCGAGACATGCATAAAGCACAGAAGATACAATATATATTGCGAAAAATTAAGGAATAAACACTTTGAATACACGGGGCTACACATCATACCAACTCCACACATACAGTAAAATAGGCATTAGCTTCTACTGTCTTTTTGTATGATCAATACAACACGAGCATCTGCAGTGCACATACCGTCTGCTTAGATGCAGGATGAAGGGAAGTGAAGAAAAAAACTGTACACACGGAGAGAATTAAAGTGAGATAAACGACAGAATGATATGATTAATTACGCAATAATCTTTATAAATTACTTTATAGAAAAGATGCTTATTTAAACAAAAAATTTAAAATGCAGCATAAACATGTTGAAGCACTTTTAGCAAACACAATTCCAGTTAGACACAATTTTAAGAAACCCAACAGGAATACCTGTGCTCGCGGAGCATGCGCAAAGCCTACCTGCATCCGGTTCCTACCCACGTGTTGAGAGAGCTCGGGGAAACCTGCAAGATGTCCCACTCATCGACAGATATGGATGTCGTTGTGGGGACGTACGAAAAGATCTTATTAGGCTACAAGCTGTCTCACTCCGGGGATGTAAGTTCACACGATTTTGTCTCCTTGCAAACACGATTTTCCTACTTTACCGTGACTGTCCCGGGTCCTCTTGTCTGTGTCTCCAGCCCTCCCGGTCCTGAGCAATCTTTTCCAACTGTCCCCAAGAGTGGCCTGTTCTCTTGACATCGGCGTCCAGGTCTCGGCGCCAACTGTTTCGAGATCGACCTCCAAAAAAAGAAGAAAAAAGAAAGAAAGAAAGAGTAATACATCTAGCAAACATTATTTCCTGTTCTAATTTCTATTAATGTCTATTCCACGTCTTACTCTTAAGTACTCTTAGTCTTAGTGATGGGTCGCTCTGTCTCAGTCTACCTGCAATTAAAACGTAATTGTCGCCATGGGTTCTTTTTAACTTCCCGTAATGGTGACATATGGGATAAACAGTCGAATTCACAGAGTTACTACCTTTTTACGAACCACCATTATAATATTAATAATGCACACTGTTGTCGTTTCACGATTATTTCTTGGCATTGAAGTTTGCCTACGAGGACCATGCTGTCATAAATGAATATCTTGTAATTTCAGAACTATTCCATGGAGTTGAAGTTTACCAACCATGAACATACCGGAGCAGTCAAAGCTGTGGCCATCTCTCAGAAGGGAATCCTTGCCTCAGGAAGCTCAGATGAAACAATACACCTGTTTAACCTGAGGAAGAATGTGGAGCTGGGATCCCTTCTCAGTCACACAGGTACGTGGACAATTAACAGTTTGCAGCTCTGCTGACCTTGCACATCACCAACCAATCAGTATGAGTGTACTTGGCTCATTCTCTGGAAAGGTACACAAGGAGGGGTTACGTTCTTAAATTGATCAGACCAAAACTATTACACTATAAGACCCAAATCTATTCAAGTAGACAAACAAAAAACATAATTAAGAAACACCATGAGCAATGGGAAAAGGCTGAGTGTAAAATTCTAGCTTTTATCGCTAGTTGTGTTGACAAAATGTGCCGATTTCAGCTGGCCAGTTTGTTACACGGAAAAACGAGAACTTTTCAGATAACAATTGCAACTGGATTTTCCTGTTAAATTTCAAAAAGAACGGTTGTATTTTAGTCTATTACACACATACTTGACGATTACAGATCACGTTTTAATTTTTTTTGCACTTTTGTGAAACAATTAGGGATTTAATTTTGCTGACTTGTTCGTAACATGTCGTGTCCGATCGAAGGTTTTGTAAATATACTCGGCGGAAGAATATTAAGCAAACGAATTGACCCAATTCCATGTCCATTCAAAAACAGAATGTTTGAGAGAGTCATATTTGATAGAAAACACAATTTATGAAGGGAAACTTGCTAGAAGTGAGATGAAATTGCGTCATTTCTGAATTTGTGTCCACAAAATGCGTTACGACACAGCAATCAACTGGACTACATTTTTCAATGCAAACTAGTCCTGCAAGGGGAATAACTGCAAAGGTCCTACGCGGAAGGACATACTGAGTGATCCCTGTGTGGTTTTCACAAACTGCGCGTTCGCGGGAAGCAGTACAGTCAACTCAAATGTGTGGCGTCCACGTCGTTCGACATTGTTACGAACTAGAAATGCCCGCCATTTCTTCCAGTGTGCTAGCTGAAGATCGCCTACGATGGAAATTTCAGGATTTTAGTAATGTTTCTCATCGTTAAATGTGAAACTATATTCCTTTTTTAATCTTTAGTTGTGCTTACCGATTGTTGTTGACTAAGTTTGTGAGGTGAAAATAGATCGAAAACCGGTTCGATCCGTCAAACTGAAACATTTCTTTGAAAATGTGTGGTTTCTTGTGAAATTAAACATAAAAGTGGACAGCATTACCCTTCATACCGGACCCAAAATTATTCCTTACCTTATCTTACAGCTTTATTTAAAGTTTTGTTACTAAAATAGCATGTTTTGTCGATCTATTGCTTGTTCTTTCTTGTTCGTAAACAAGACACGATGGAAGTTGTCTTTGTTACAACCTAGTGATTATCCTTGAGATATATTGTTAAAAATTTGTTTTGTTTTTTCCCCTGATGCTTTCATGGTGAAAAGGCTTTCTAGATCTTTGTTTACTTCTCTCCAATATGCAAGCAATAGTGATGGCACATCAATACTTAAATAACATTTGGATTTTGCTTATTGTTCAACTGGTTTGTAACAAGACACGATAAGTAAAGTGTCTAATTTTGTTCCAAATGTCAAAATTAATAAGTTATCTATTGCAAGCTATTTATGATGTGTTTATTAGTCGTTTTCAACATGTTTTGTAAGGAAATTATCTGAAAACCATTATGTTTTGACCACATTTAATATCTGTTTGGCGTCCAGTGTTACAAACTAGAAATGTGGTCAAGCACCTCTTCATACCCCATTTACTTAGAAAAAGGCAAAGACCTTGCTCCAGTATTACTCTAGATGATAGGTCCAAGCATTGTTTTACCTGAATATGTACTTTTAATACAAATATTTGATGAAAAATATTTCACCACCCATGTAACAGATTTGTGTACCTTTCCAGAGAATGAGCCACTTATGTCTTGCAGTTCCCACATGGCAGTTCCCGCTAGGTGTTTTTGAGACAAGCTGATTTGTGTTGAAATAAATTGTGCTCACATTCCAGGGAGAAAATCACTACTATGGTCAAAACCTGTGTGTGTAAGTTGGACAACCAATATTCCGTCTGGAAACAGGTTATCATTATGACTGCAGTTTTCTAGGATTTTCAATGCCTTGGTAGGGTACAGTTTGTTCCAGACTTGGTTGGGGGCAGAGTGATGTGAAGGGTTAATTTGCATTTGAATAAAATGGTTCAGACTGATTATTGTATCTCTCAAACTTTTAATAGAACTTTTATACGTTGATATCTTGCAACCCATCATTATAATGATCAGACTCATCATGAAGACGTTTTGCAGTGCAAGCTGGCTGCATGTTTCTGTAAGACAGTTCTGCCTGTCACTGTCATGATGTGTAGTCACTTGTGGCTAGTAGCATTTGAAGATTCATGGTTCCCAGAGTTGTATCCTTGAGCAAGATGTTTAACTACCATTGCTTCTCCCCACCCAAGAGTACAACCAGGTGTCTGAGAGGGCAATGTTGGCGAATTGTAGTGCGATTAACCCTTGTATGCGGCCATGAGCCAGCATGGGGTTGAAATCCTGCCCAGGGAGCGGAGTTGGTGCTGTTACCTGACTGTGTGCATCTTAAATGTCTGTCACTATGTTTGTTGTGAGGTACCAGGGGAAGATTGATCAAGCTGTCCTGTGATCAGGGAGTAAAGTGTCAAGCTGTTTGAGATGCAGGCCTGGGTGATAAGTCGCTGTGTAAAACCACACCTTTGCCTCTTTCTTTTTATAGCTGTGATGTCACCATCAGGTGTTATGAATATGACTGTTGTGCCTTTGTCTAGGGAATAAACTGAAATATGATTGTTGCCACTATAAACAAAATCAGCACAGCTGATGCAGCAACTAGGATCTGGAGCTTTTCAAGTGCATTTGAAACCATGTTCATGAAGGACTGTTGACAAGGGCTTTGTCGCTGTTGTTGTCGTCATGTTCACCTGTTAGGCTGGCTTTTGCCTTCAAGTGGAGATGGAGACCTGACAAGCAAATTTAACTCTTACCCTGGTGGTCAATGCAAATGCTGCGAGGTCATGACTGGGCCAAGCCTGATAGTCACTGCACATGTTGCGAGTGATGAGGGGGAAAGGTTGCAAAATATGCTTTCCAAAAATTACCAGAAATTTCAGTATCAACATTTACATTTTCTTAATAACAATGACATGGGTTTATTCTTTGTTCAACTATGAGTACTTCTAGAATATGTTTTGGTGTATTTGGTCTGATATTTCAGAGGGCATGTGCAACAGAAAAGGATAAGTGTCTTGTCCTTGAAATGGAGCTTCCCTTTAGTAGCACTGACAGATTGAATGGTCCCAAATATGATGCCAGGGTAGGGGTTAAAGAAAGGAGACCTGGCAGTGATTGCTGTGATTCTGTTGTTCCAGGCACCATCACCTGGCTGGACTTTGTCCAGGGCGGCCATCTGCTGAGTGCCAGCACCGACCACTCCTTTGCCCTGTGGCGCCACTTCACCTGGCAGTCCATGCACGTCTTCCAGGGCCACAAGTAGGTGCATTTCCATCTCTGGGATCCCATAGAAGTGCCCTGCATTCAAGACAACCTACCGTTCGCCGACCGGTAGCTGAGCCACCAATGTGCACTCTTGAACGACTCGTTATGATCGAACGGTAGCCAAGATGGTTTCCACGATTCCTTCTCATGGTCGCGGATTGCGCTTCTCAACCAAATGAGTAAACCAGCAGCTGCAGACTGTTCGTTCCTTGTGGAAGCTGATAAAATACGTTAAGCTGTAGCTGTGCATGAAGGCTCGACATCGATCGAATCGACATTTATGTCAAAAGACAGTGCTGACTTGGTGTAAGCAAAAATATTTTGATGCTCACTTCAAGGGAGGTTACACAACAAACTAAGGGCTAATGTAAGATATAAGAGTTGCTTCCCTTGAAATTGTTTCTTCATGGGTCGTGGAAATGTTTGCTCACAGCTTGCCAGGTAATTATTTCAGAGCAGTTATTTATTAAAAAAGAGAATAATATCAGCCTAACTTCTTGTAACATCTCGCATAGGCTGGGTAATAATCACAGGTCGAAATGCGTGCCACAGCACATATTTGTGATGGCAACTTTCTTCCTTTCCCCAAAGGCAGCCATTTATTATACAGGCGCAACAGCATTCCAGCGCGGGATCTACCGGTCGATACCAGTAGCCGTACCAAGTTGTTCAAGAGTTGAGCGGTTTCTACCAGTTGATACCGGTAGGCCTCTTGAACGCATGGCTGGGTTCCATAGTGAAGAGCAGGATTATTTCATTGGTTTGTGTTTGTAAGATGTGTGGTCGACTGCTTGCATTCTGGTGCCCAGTAGTCTTGCCTCTGATGTGTCATGTTCATTCGTTATCAGAGTTTTCAATTGAGGCATGAGAGTTTAAGGATCCATTTTCCCCATTGTCTGGAGGTCTACCCAACTGGCAAGTTATCTTCTTCAAGTTCTTGCACACTTGCTCACCTATGATGTCTCTGTATATCTGCACCCCTTGGAATTGTCTTCTGTGTATTATTAAAATTTAAAGATAAAAATGAAAGGAACCAAATCAAGAAAATGAAGTGTTTCTCTAGTGTTTTGTCTCTTTCATCTATGCCTTTAATGATCTGCAAAATTGTGTCATTACTGTACTCTCACATGTGATAATAATGATATTCTGTGAGATTTTTATTTTTGAAAAATAAATAATGTGTAAAAGTACTAAAACTAAAAGAATGCATTGAGCCACTAAGTCACTTCCCTGGTCAGCTCTTCTTGGGTGGATGCCTGGGTGGTTGTGCATTCAGGGCCTGCCCCTGCATAAGTATCTCTGTAGGCCACTATCAATGTCTAATGTGCCAAAAGCTGCTGTGCATTTAGTGTTACATACTTTTCCAAACTCAGTGTACAGACACTCCATGTATGCCAGTGACTATTCTTTATCAAAGTCCCTAGGTAAGTGGGATAGGCCCAACTTGTGTGCAGGGTTGAAGTTATTGTACAGACACTCCATGTATGCCAGTGACTATTCTTTATCTAAGTCCCTAGGTAAGTGGGATAGGCCCATCTTGTGTGCAGGGTTGAAGTTATTGTACAGACACTCCATGTATGCCAGTGACTATTCTTCATCAACGTCCCATGATAAATGCAATGTGCCCATCTTGTGTGCAGGGATGAAGCTAATGTACAGACACTCCATGTATGCCTGTGACTTTTCTTCATCAAATCCCTAGGTAAGTGGGATGTGCCCATCTTGTGTGCAGGGATGAAGCTAATGTACAGACACTCCATGTATGCCTGTGACTTTTCTTCAGCAACTTCCCATGATAAATGCAATGTGCTCATCTTGTGTGCAGGGATGCAGTGAACTGTGTGGCAGTGCATCCCACCAGCAAGTTTGCACTGTCCGTCAGCTGCGACAAGACGCTGCGCACCTGGGACCTGACCAACAACCGGTGTGCCTACGTCACCTCCATCAAGGAAGGTAGGAAGGCCAGCCAAGATGTGAAAAGTCCAAACTACACATGACCCAACATATTTCCTCCTTTTTGTTTTGTGCCCCGATTTTGTTCAATTGGAAATGCATCGAGAACAGGCTGTGATATGTATATTGATGGACACAAAATTGTGTAGTGAAGTGTTTTGGTTTTGGTAAATTCACTTATATATTTTATGTGTGTTTTTTTTTAATAACTAATCTTAAGTCTTAGCTGAATGTATCCTAGAGGATAAATAGTGTATTGCATTGTGGAATTTTGGGGCTGCATTACATTGTTTTGTGCTATGTTATATTGTGTTGTGTTGTGCTATGCTGTGCTGCACTTTGGAGTGTTTGTATTGTTCCTGCATGCTGGCTGTGAGTGTGAGAGGTAACAGTGAAGTGGAGCGGGACATTCGGTGTGCTGTCCATGTCTCATTTAAAACAGCCTTTGTTGAGCTGATGGAGAGGAGGTCTTACTCGGGTACATATTCATTTTTGGCAACATCAAGTGATCAACAACAACAACAAAAGATAAACCCTTGCTGAAAGACAGTTTTCATTAATAAATGTGTTAATGTGTCAAGTTTGTGACTTCAAGTGTAACCTTTTATCTCTTTGTGCATTAGACTTGTGAAATTTCCAGGAAGGAAATAGAAGAATACTGTAACTAGCATGTGAAATTTGATGCCCAATCACCATGAAAGCATGAAATAGGTTGCAGTAGGTATATTATATCTGTCCCTTTTATTTTTCAGTCGGTGATATTGTGCAATGGTCACCAGATGGTGCACGATACGTTGTTGTATGCAACAATAACATCAGCATCTACACCCTGAAGGTAGGTTATTCTCTCTCTCCCTCTCTCTCTCTCCCTCCCTCTCTCTCTCTCTCTCTCTCTCTCTCTCTCTCTCTCTCTCTCTCTCTCTCTCTCTATCTCTCTCTATCTCTCTCTGCCTCTCTCTTCTGTCTCTGTCTTCTCTCTCTCTCTCTCTCTCTCTCTCTCTCTCAAAAATTGGGATTGGTAGTAGAGTGGGATGAGGCAAGATAAAAGAGTGACAAGGAGTGTAAAGATGGAGTGTGGTTTCTGCATTTATGTATGGTTTGTGTGTGTGTGTGTGTGTGTGTGAGTGTGTTTGTGTGTGTGCGTGTGAGTGCATGCATGCATACATACATGCATGTAGATGTTCATGTGATTATGTGGGCAAGTACAAATGTGTGTGTACATACATGTGCTGAACGTGGCAAGAATGGGAACTAGAACTGATGTCCTTGTCTTCCATTTTTTGACTCACATGCGAAGCAAAAGTGAGTCTATGTACTGAGCCGTATCGTCCGTCCGTCCGTCCGTCCGTCCGTCCGTCCGTCCGTCCGTCCGGGCGGGCGTCCGTAAAAAACTTAAACGTTGGATTTTTCTCGGAGACTATTAAGTCTATCAACACCAAATGTGGCATGATGGTGTATGATGACAAGGCCTCAAAAAATATACATAGTGACTTGACCTTGCTTCAAGGTCAAGGTCACAGGAGCCATAAATGTGGTCTCAAAAACAGTCATTTTTCACATTTTCCCAATTTTCTCCCACGTTATTGAGAATGGCGACCTCAGCTACAAGTGATATATAGGTCAAAGCAAGCCCTATCTATTGATACCAGTTTGGTTGACCTTGATTCAAGGTCAAGGTCACAGGAGCTCTTCAAAGTTGGATCATATACATATTTTGAAGTGACCTTGACCCTGAACTATGGCAGATAACTGTTTCAAACTTAATAATTATGTGGGGCACATGTTATACTTTCATCATGAGACACATTTGGTCACATATCATCAAGGTCAAGGTCACTTTGACCCTTATGAAATGTGACCAAAATGGGGTAGTGAACCACTAAAAGTGACTATATCTCATGGTAGAAAGTGCCAATAAGCACCATTGTGCTTCCTATGTCTTGAATTAACAGCTTTGTGTTGCATGACCTTGGATGACCTTGACCTTGGGTCAAGGTCACATGTATTTTGGTAGGAAAAATGTGTAAAGCATTTCTTTGTGTATGATGTCATTGGTAGGTTTAGTTGTTTGACCTTGACCTTGAAGGTCACCTGAAGGTCAAGGTCATATAAAGGTCAAGGTCAAGCATGTGAGTCGTATGGGCTTTGCCCTTCTTGTTTAGTTATTTTGTGGTATTTTCCCCATTCATGAAGAAAATATATTGATGATAAGTGACTGTACTTGTTCTGTTTTTGTAACTCATTCATGAATATCTGTTAAATAATATTCTGTCCCTATATTTTTTTAAACCCAAATTCTTCACATCCCAGAGATAAAACCATGGCATTTCGCCTCGCACATCATCCAACCCCAAAGCATACTCGCCCATCTCCACATGTCTAAAGACATGGTTTCAACAAGTGATAGAGGCTGAGGGGCTGACTGTACTCAAGCAAGAGGAGAGAGCACTGGTGGTGGTGGTGGGGGGGGGGGGGGAGCAGAAAGTGGTGTATATTGTAGATAAGAGTGAAGGGACGTTGAACCAAAGCTAACGCAGTCATACAGAGGGGTAGGTACTATACTATACTATTACTATGGCGTTGCTTCGCGAATGAAGATGAGTTGATGCTGCTGTCCATTTCCACCGCAGACAGGTTGGTGGCTGTAGAGGCCGATAAAAGCGGACGTGGACGTAAACGTGTTGTTTGAGCCTGCGCAGTGGAGTTTTAAGGTGAAGTTTGGTGTGCGCAGTACTGGACCCACCCTTTACACCCGAGGTTCGTCTGCCATGGCCTAGCAAGCTGGGACGGTGACAGTGAGGTCCTGGGTCGTAGGTTTTACATCAGAGTTTTCCTCTCCTCGACGGACTGCCTGACTAGGCTAACGAGCTCCATCTATCAGGGTTTGAAATCAGAGTTGTCCTTCTCCTAGACTGGTTGCCAACCAAGGCTTATGAGCCCAGTCTGCCCAATTCCCGGTTATACCGCCGAGTGCTTGGTCGCACCTGTAGGAAGCTTTGTGAGCAACAGGGGGACCATGTGAAGGTGTTCCTGCAGGAGCAATTAGGTAGGAGAGGCCATGTGCGTGCATGTGCAGCGAACTGCATTGCAGCAGCAATCACTACCCCAGGATGGGAGAGGCTATTTGTTGTGCATCACCATCCATTTGTTATAGGGGACGTAGAGCCCAGACCACAACCCCCCCATCATAGATACATCATAGATGTTCACCAAGTATCATTCACACACAGACAGAATTACAAGCATGGACAGATTTACGACACAGGGTTGCATCCAGTATAATATTGTCCATAATTATATTTTGATAAACCCAGATTCTTCCCTTCCCAGGGATAGAACCATGGCACTGCGCCTTGCACATCGTCCAACCCCAAAGCATGCTTGCCTATCTCCGCCTGTCTGAAGACATGGTTTCAAACAAGCGAGTAGTGGCTGAGGGGCTGGCCGTGTACCCTTCGCTCTTATCTACAATATTCAGTCCTTGTAATATTGAGAGAGACAGTTTTGAACCTTGCATGAAAGTTACTTGTTTCCTCAGGATTGTGCACTGGAGACAACAGTCCAGACTGAACCTTGCATGAAAGTTACTTTGTTTCCTCAGGATTGTGCACTGGAGACAACAGTCCAGACTGAACCTTGCATGAAAGTTACTTTGTTTCCTCAGGATTGTGCACTGGAGACAACAGTCCAGACTGAACCTTGCATGAAAGTTACTTTGTTTCCTCAGGATTGTGCACTGGAGACAACAGTCCAGACTGAACCTTGCATGAAAGTTACTTTGTTTCCTCAGGATTGTGCACTGGAGACAACAGTCCAGACTGAACCTTGCATAAAAGTTACTTGTTTCCTCAGGATTGTGCACTGGAGACAACAGTCCAGACTGAACCTTGCATAAAAGTTACTTGTTTCCTCAGGATTGTGCACTGGAGACAACAGTCCAGACTGAACCTTGCATAAAAGTTACTTGTTTCCTCAGGATTGTGCACTGGAGACAACAGTCCAGACTGCCAAGAGAATCAACTGTGTGGTTTTCCTTGATGTGAGTTTGAACTGCTCTCATGCATCATTGCTGATGGATGTCAGACATCCTCCTGTTCTTTGAGTAAATTTGAAATGTCCACTCTGATTCCCCTGTATTTATGAATCTTTTTGTTACTGAACCTCATGCCAGTGCACAACTGTGTTGAAAATCTGCATGAAAGCCTGGAAGGAAATATTTTTAAAGACATGAAACTTGTGGTCCTTTGAAGATTCGTATTGATGGCCTCAATGTAGAAATGTGATACTTTTCAAAAGTCTTGCTCAGTTTTGTCTAGTAACTCATGTTACAAAAGTTGACACACAGAATGGCTATGCTACTTTCATCCTCATGGTAAATTGCAGCTAATCAAAGATGTAAATGGCCTAATCAGCCAGCTGCTACTGGTATGCAGTTTCCTTGAGTAAATTTTGGGAGCCTCCATAATGATCTGCATATTCTAAATGAGAAATGGACAGCTTTTCTTGAAGTAACATTGCAGACCCTCTTTTGGAGTGGTGGTGATAGAACACGTTAGGTCTGGTAAATATGTTAGGGTTAGCAAGTGTGCTATAATTTCAGATGAGAGGATATTGGATCATCTGTTTTGTGACAATAATCTTCATTCTGTCTTGCAGGAGCGCACACTGGTGTATGGTGGGGAAGGAGGTCAGCTTTTCTTTTACAACATCGTCAGCAGGAAACAGATTCACCAGATGAACACTGAAACTGTTAGGCAAGTTACATGGTATATCATGAAGTTGAAAATCTCTCTGCAGATAGGTAGTGTTTTCATTCTTCTGGATGCAGGACTAATATTTTTACATGAGTGTTGAGGGTACACTTTGCAATATCAATGGGATGTTTGCATATTTCATGAAGCCCTTTATCATCAGACCCACCCTTAATTTATGGCTTTGCCTGAAACCCTGTACATTTTTAATGGGTTTCCTATGAAACTAAAGAAAAGCTTCACTTTTTACACACATGCACAACCCCCACCCCCCCCCCCCCAAAAAAAAAACAACAACTCAGTTTTGCCCCAGTTTGTATAATCGTAGTTCCTTTGTAATTAAGTCAAAAAGAGTGCAGTGCAAGTCATGCAGATATTTCAATTGCATGTACATTAATAAGTATAACAAGATTTACTCATGTCTCTTGCAGAATCAGGGGGCTGGTTTACACCAGGAAACTGATTGTGTGCGCATCAACGGATGGACAGATAAAGGTGTATGAACCAACTGTCCTGGAGGTATGAAGCCTCATTGTTTTCTCCTTCAACAGTTGCCAGACATCCTGCTCTCTCCCGAAATGAGCCATGGGTGTCCCAAGTTTCAATGTCTTGGCTCTCGCTAGATTTGGATTGGCATTTCCTGTTCTCATAGTATTTGAGCCCAACTTTCAACTTGAGCAGTGTTTCCCAGAGGGCAGAGATGCATAGTCACAGCTGTCGGAAATGTTCAGAGGAGCACTGGCTGCAAGGGTTACGTCTAAAAAAAAGTTCTTGGACTTGAACTCCACAGCAAGACTGTTTGCCACAAGCACTTACCTCTGAAAGTTTACAGTAGCTAATGATTCTCATCACTGCTCTTTGGGAACTTCAGCTCTGGTCACTTGAGTATGTTTGATCATAGAGATTCAGTCTTTGAGGTGTGCATTCTGGAAGCAAGGGAGTGAGCAGCCCAACAGTTTGCTATCACTTTTGCCTCCAAATGTGCATCACGCCAGTCTTCTGAGCAAGTCATTCGGGGACAAAGCAGTACTTATGAATTCACACTGTATTCGCTGCTGCCAGGCATTGTTTTCCTGCCATAAACATAACGTGTTGGTTTCTTTCCACAGAACTCTGTGACAGTGAAGCTGGTTCTGACACACAACACGCAGTGCCGAATTCTGTGCATGGCTGTCTCACCTCAGAAATGTAAGAATAGAATTCTACAGAGAATAGCTTTGAAAACTGCTCTTGATTGCCTGTCTGTCAACTGCTTTAATTCAACCCAATGTTTATACCTCTATACGATGCTTAAAATGTGCTATGTAACAGAAAATTATGAAAGGATCTTTGCCTGATATAGTGCGGAATCTATTTAAGCTTCTGCCAGTGATATGCAGGGTTTTATTATGGTACTTCTAAGAAAAAGTGTTAAATAATTTTTTTTCTTCTCATTTGACTGTGGACTTAGCTGCCAGTCCTCCACCAAGTCAGCTCAGTCATTAGTGCTTCTCTTTTCTTTTACAGCACAGCCTACCAGCACAAACCAAGCAGCTGAGAAAAGAAATGGGGGTCACAAAAAGGATGTAGAAGAAGATGACAGTGATGAAGAAAAAGATGATAATGAAGAAGATGATGAAGAGGAAGAGGAAGATAATGAAGAAGAAGAGGGTGACGAAGATAGTGAACTGGAAGAGAACAATAGTGAGGTGAGCGATGACACAGATGATGATGATGATGATGCCAGTGACGTTGATGATGAAGCTGAAGATGATGATGATGATGATGATGATGAACCACCCCATCATGGCAAAAAGAAAAAGCAAACAACACAGCAGGTCAAACAGACTTTGAGTCAAAGCAAGGCGAGGAAGGGAAGGACACAGCAGTCCAAGATCCCACAACACACAGTGCCCCAAGGCAAGAAGGGAAAGCAGATGGCACATCAGGAGAAGTCCAGCCAACAGTCACAGCAGCAAAGCCAGAAGAGGAAAAAGGGAATGACACAGCAGGCTGAGTCCCATCAACAGACACCGCGGCAAGGCCAGAAGAGGAAGAAGGGAATTACACAGCAGGCTGAGTCCCATCAACAGACACCGCGGCAAGGCCAGAAGAGGAAACGAATGACACAGCAGGCCGAGTCCCATCAACAGACACCGCGGCAAGGCCAGAAGAGGAAGAAGGGAATTACACAGCAGGCTGAGTCCCATCAACAAACACAGCAGCATGCCAAGAAAAGGAAACAAATGAAGGAGCAGACAGAATCCCCTGAAAGACCCATGCCACTGGGCAAGAGGCAGAAGAAGAAGAAGAAGGGAATGTCGCAGCAGAGTGACTTCCGTCAACAGCGACAGCAGCAAGGCAAAAAGGGGAAGGGAATTGCAGAGCAAGGCAAATCTGCCAAGTGGAAGGCCCAGAAAGGCAAAAGGAGGAAGTGAAATATTATGACTGTATAGCAGGGCAAAGCAGGGGAGCAGAAAAGCATGAAAAGAGGTGGATGACATCTGAAGATGAGGAAGAACATCAAGACAGGCTAAAGACATCTGAAGATGAGGAAGAACATCAAGACAGGCTAAAGACATCTGAAGATGGGGAAGAAAACCTAACAGTCTAAAGACACCTGCAGATAGGGAAGAACATCAAGACAGTCTAAAGACATCTGAAGATGGGGAAGAAAAGCTAACAGTCTAAAGACACCTGCAGATAGGGAAGAACATCAAGACAGGCTAAAGATATCTGAAGATGGGGAAGAAAACCTAACAGTCTAAAGACACCTGCAGATAGGGAAGAACATCAAGACAGTCTAAAGACATCTGAAGATGGGGAAGAAAACCTAACAGTCTAAAGACACCTGCAGATAGGGAAGAACATCAAGACAGTCTAAAGACATCTGAAGATGGGGAAGTACATCAAGACAGGCTAAAGACATCTGAAGATGGGGAAGTACATCGTGACAGGCTAAAGACATCTGAAGATGAGGAAGAACATCAAGACAGGCTAAAGACATCTGAAGATGAGGAAGAACATCAAGACAGTCTAAAGACATCTGAAGATGGAGAAGTACATCATGACAGTCTAAAGACATCTGAAGATGGGGAAGAAAACCTAACAGTCTAAAGACACCTGCAGATAGGGAAGAACATCAAGACAGGCTAAAGACATCTGAAGATGGGGAAGAAAACCTAACAGCCTAAAGACACCTGCAGATAGGGAAGAACATCAAGACAGGCTAAAGACATCTGAAGATGGGGAAGTACATCAAGACAGGCTAAAGACATCTGAAGATGGGGAAGTGCATCAAGACTGGCTAAAGACATCTGAAGATGGGGAAGTGCATCAAGACTGGCTAAAGACACCTGAAGATGGGGAAGTGCATCAAGACTGGCTAAAGACACCTGAAGATGGGGAAGTGCATCAAGACAGGCTAAAGACACCTGAAGATGGGGAAGTGCATCAAGACAGGCTAAAGATGAGAGGAAGAATGTGTTGTGGCCCTAAGCAAATTCAGCATAAGTATTTCCGTGTATCTGTTCTGAAAGGTTGAGTGATTATGTGTGGTGTATGGTTGATATTGCAAAAGCTATGTACATGTATCTGTGATTGAGTGGGTTTTTCAAGTGAGTAAACTGGTGTGTGGGCTTTTAGAGTCCACTTGTTTTAGTGAGCCGCTTCAAGTAAAGTTGTGAATTGAACAAGCTTGTATGAAAATAAACAATTCCACTCTTTAAAACGGCGTTTATTTTTATGAATCGGCAGAGTTGCCTATTGTCATGAACGAAGCTGTTGGGTCAAGGCATATTTGAGGCACCTTGCACATGATTTCACAGTATTTTCAATCAAGAACACAGTGTTCACATGAATTACACATTATCTCTTCCAAATGCACCATCTAGATGACCATATTCATATGCAACTGAAAGCCAATACAGAGTGAAGAGTTTGTGCATAAAAAAGCTATTCCTAGGTGATTTAAAAACCTCAAGCACACAAAATCAAATCAACTTCAGTATTAACCATGAATGAAAAGTAGCAGATGTACACTCGGTGATTGGAAGAAATGGGTTTTCACAACATATGCAACAGTCACTCGTAGCTGTCAAGAATGTGTCCCTAATGAGCCTTGGGTGGCAGGATGAAAGTCATGCAGTCTTGGAAGCACCTCACGCCTTTTGCTGCAAGTAGCGGTAGCCCAGTCTGCACACCATCAGCAAGCTGAAACCATGAAATGTGGAGTATACGTGTATGAAAATGACATTTATCAAAATCCCATCTGCGCACTTCATTCTTGAATTGAATGTGGACATCTGTGCTTTCAACATACAGAGTGGTGCAGCAGCTGCTGGACCAAGCCTACTTTTCCTTGATGGCACTTCAAAGCACTTTTATGTCCATTACATTCAAACAGTTAACTCTATGTAAAAGGCTCAAGCTACAATCAAAACTGGGTAAGCCTCCTGTACCACTGGTCTGGTATGCAAGACCATTATGCACAGGCTGAGGCACAATCTCTTCGCAAATCACACTGGTATGCTGATATGCAAATTGGTAAGCCAGAAAGCATACTGAGAAAGATGCATATCCAAGCAGAGTAGCTCACTTCTCAAATGATGGGTACTGTGCATTTAGGTAAGAGGACATGACAGTCTCTGCTGACAAAACTCACCTGAGGGTGGCTACCATGCCTGCAGGCATAAACTTCCCTGAGTTGAAGAATCGGTAACCCATGACTCCAGTCAGCAGTCCACTGGTAACTGAAAATACAAGATCGTGCAAGATGCTATCTGTCCCTTTGCTGCCATTCATCCACTCTGTAACTGTAAGTCTCTTGCAAGCCTGCACCCATGAGGATCTTTTTCTCCATTTCAAATGAGGAGTTTTCTCTGTCGCATTATCCCCGTTTTTCCTTTGATTTAATGAATGGTCCCTGTCTATCTTTAAATGTTGCCACAAGTTTCCAGACTGATATACATTTCAAGAACATCAGTAGTTACAGAAAAAAAATTATCACCATCTGTAATGCTTTCAGTTGTCTGCAATGCTAAAAAGAATTGTAAGTTAAAAAAGACTTGTACGTGCACAAAAACTGCACAAAGAACTACAAGATAACAGTGTTGAGTGTCCCTCATGGAATGAAAACTAACCTAAAATTACAGGAATACACAATCTCTTGCCGCGGTCAGCTTTTTACTGAGCATAGCTTTTTACCAAGCATCAGTGTGGTGGGGTCATCATGTGTAGTCCAAACAAGATGGATAATTTCACATTCTTGGGCCAGATGGCCTCTTGGAAACAATGAAGGCTTGAGTTTCAGGCATCCACAGCTGGCCAGTTGACCAGCTGAGCATCCCATGAGCCATAAGCAGCTGCCTGGCCATAAGCACTACAATAGCCAGGCCCTGCTATGATTAGATCAATGGTTGATGGTAGCTACAGATAGTGTGGCCACCTTTTTGTGGAGTCCATTACAAAGTGGGAGCATGGGTTCAGTTCATGAGAGGATACATTTGAATTATGCCTCATAAATGACCCATGACCCTCTTTTCCATTTTAACCCTGCGAGTGTCAGGAACCGACCTGATCGTTTCTACTCCCATTCTGTGATTGCTAGACGACCTGGTCGGTTCTATTATTGAATGGTTCATTTCATTCCATCTGCTACTCTGTATTCGTTTTTAATGTTTGATATTATCCCTCCAGGTTTACTGGAGGTCCTACAGACTTTATCTGTCTGTGTGTGTGTGTCTGTCCCGTCTCCACGGCTTATATCTCAAAAACTACTAGACGGATTTCCTTGAGATTTTGCACACTGACTGGAAGTTAGGTCCGATTCAATATTATCAAATTTTCAGAATCGAGGTTTGAAAAGAAAGTGACTTTTTTACATTTTGGTGTTTCAATGAAAACGATTCAACAGACTCCATTTTGCAAAATATGTGACGTGATCATTTGACGTCGAATAACGTGACGTCATTTGCGAGGAGATTTTTGAAGGAGGGTGAATAGAATAGAATAGAATAGAATTCTTCGGCTTGCTTAGGCGTCCAGGGCCTATCGCCGATTCTGGTAGTTCTCTGGCTGTATTTTTTTTGTTCTTGGCCCGTATTCACGACGGCGATTTATCTTATTAACACTCGATTTATCTCCTATCCCCGATTTATCTTGACTTCAGTTTAAATTCTCCTATTCATGACGGCGATTTAGCCCTAAACTCGCGTCAAAGCAGAGTGTTAAACTATTCTCCCGAAGTCGGCAAGATAAATAGATAAACCGGGGTTATCGAGAGAGGCAAGATGGCAGCGATTGTGCTTAAGAAACGAATTCATGACAATCTGTTAAGGAAAAACCGAGTATTTCGAGACCGAAGGCACCCGTTAGAAGTATTTAATGATGAAGAGGTGTTCAGAAAGATTCGATTCCATCGAAAGGAAATCTTGGCCATCACCGACGAGATCCATAAAGAAATCAGTCGAACCCAGAATTATTCAAAGGCACAGCAACCGAAAGAATGACGTCGTCAGGCAAGTCCTTCTTGCGCTTAGATTTTATGTAAGCGGCGCATTTCAGGACCAACACACTCATTTCGGTTTCACTGAAGTTTTTTGCCCTTGCCTTTGTCTCTTTTTTCTTGCTAGCCATTTTTTTCTATCTACTCCACGTATTTAGATATAGATCAGTGTCTACGCGAAGAAAACACAACGTAACCACGGTAACCACACACGGTGTGTGCGTGAATCACTGAATGAGTACGAATGCACATGTCTGGGTTGAACATCTATAATACACTTCCTCCTCTGTGTGACTGTGTGAGTGTTAATTCAGCGTCTATGACATGCCAAAGGAAAGCAAAGCATGTCATAATAGGAGCTTCCTGAACCTATCCATCATGTTTAAAATATATGGTTGATTGTTCCTGGGCCGATAGCTTAGAAATGGATTTACATGCTTTACAAACACTCCGTCATTGCAATTCTCTAATGGCTCAGCTGGTAGAGCGTTCGACTCTTGGTCATGCATGACCAGGTTTGATTCTGCGCTGAAACTTTTTTTCTTCTCTTTTTTCGAGAGGTTGTGGTTTTGTTGTGTTTTTATGTGTGTTTTCCCCCTCTTTTCTCGAGAGGTTGCGGGTTCGAACCCAATCTTTTCTTAAATGCCAAAACCTGGAGGTTCAGCGCCAGCGGTTTTTATAAGATTATCCATTTGTAAGTAAAAACGCATTATCCCACAGTGGTCCAAAAATATAGTTCAACCAATGGTAGAGACCCATGTAGTCTTGATCACACCGGACATGTTGATGTCAGCATGGCAGACGATGCAAGCCCAGCTGGCAGTAGTCGATTATCTCGCAGTTTTGGCTGGGTCTGCCGACAGTGAAAGCAAAGATCGTGTATATGTATGTATACACGATCTTTGGTGATAGTGTCAGCAGCACCAGCCAAACATCGTGTGAGGATTCAGAGATTGACTCTGACTTCTATGACAAATTTATCACGAATGTTCTAAAGGGAAGGGAGAAGAATAACCACTCCAGGCTGTGTTGCACAGGATGATATTTGGGTTGTGAAATGTATTGTGAATTAAAGCTGTAGCTGCACCACGATAGACATCAAAGAAGTGTGGGAGGCTGGCAAGTGCTTTGAAGGAGGGGGAAAAGGAATAGAACTAACTAAATCTGAGTGAGGGGAATCGGATCAGTTATGGGAATACTGATATTGAACTGAGGTAGATTCTCAATTCGGTCAGTCTCACTTCTTTTTTAATTAAGTTTTTCCTTTGGCTTGTTCACTCATGGAAAATGCTGCATGAACAGGATGTCATTACTCCCACAAATATGATTCAGCACTGGAAACGTTTTAATTGTAGAGATTTGCTTTCTTGTGCTGTAGATCATGTGCAACAAGGTGTTTCTGAAATACTTTTTTCAGTAGTAAAAAGGGGCATGCATGCTGATTTTTCACTGTCTTTTCTTTTTATTCCTTGGATGTTTCTCCACCTTCATGGAAAAGTGTATGATAATTTCTATTCATCATATTTCACAATTCTATAGAGTTTGGATGTGGTTTTTAAAATAAATATAGTTGTGTAGAGTGTTGGAGTGGAGTACCACCAGTATGAGTTCTGTGCGGCATTTGCACCTATTTACTTATAATCTTTGCAAAATCTATTGTGGTCAAATTAGGTTGAATTTCTTGTTATTTTTGTGGTAAGAAATGATTTCCCTAAATCTATTATGAGTTTTACTTCTTTTATTGCTTGGCAAAGTACCCTGAGAGGAGTGAATAGTAAGAAATTATGTTTATTAATTTCCTGAGTGTTGTACTTTTCCATCAGTTTATCATTGCTGTTTCTGTTATCATCAAAATTATTGCAAGAATATGCAGCTCATTTTTAGAGCTTTCTCGACATATCTGGTTTATAAGGGTTGCCTTTATTCCTTCTCCTGTTAAAAATTCATTTTTAATGTGACCCGTTAATGCAGAAAACCCCCCTGACATTCCAGAAAAGTGGTCTGACACACGCAGGGTTAACCCTTTCCTGATTGATGTCACCAACTGAAACAGCAGGTCCTGTCTGGGGTTGCCAACCCAAAAAAGCAAAAACAGCAGGTCCTGTCTGGGGTTGCCAACCCAAAAAAGCAAAAACTTGAGTGGTTTTATACAAATATCAATAACTCTCTTGTTTGAGCTTAAATCATCATGACACTTTAGGATACAACAGATATTTGATTATTGCTTCCATCTATGGTGTTTATGATTTTGTGCAAGTGGATGCTTGGCCTAAATGAGAATACTCATTACCAGTCAGTTAAAGGCTGAGCTCTGCTGTAATTCCATTTGTAAACTGAAGCTACTGAATTTAAAGTAAACAACAGCCTTGACATGACACACACCATATCAAATTGAATGTCACACAGCCATTTTGGTCAACATACATCCAAATAAAGGGCCTTCTCCTTTGCATCTTAACCACACCTACCATTGAAAATCTTCTGCATCATGCTTTTTCTACAAATGCCTGTAACTGTAAGGCTTTTATTTAAAAATCCTGCTTTCATTGATATTTCCATTATTTCAGATGAGTTTAAGGCACGCTTTAGCAGAAGTGAACTTTGGTGGATTTCTGGATGAACTAATACAGCTGAGGAGAGATCCATAGTACAGATGCTAGAGATGCATAATATCAATTAGCTGACCAGTACCAAAGATGCAGGTAACACATATTTGATAACCAAAGATATTACTTTACTAGTAATATACATTTAATTCCCTATGATACTAGTGATCCATTTTCAATTATAAAAGTGGCCATTAATGCATATATTCATAATGCTATTAATGCAGTCAATAACCAACAATATTGATGAGACACACCCAAAGACCACAGATGCCAGCAAGACAGACTCAAAAACGACCTAAGAGATTAGCAATGCATACTCATTGACTAAACATACTACTAATGCATATTCAGTGACCCAAAAGCTGCTTACCCAGAGACAGGGTGATGTTGTTGGGGTCCTGGGAAGTCTGGTAGGCACCCCCCCCCAGCAGGCCTCCAAAGATCAGCCCTGCCGCCATGGAGGGCACGCTGCCTATGTACAGAACATGGACTGTAGTGCCACTCTCAACACACACACACACACACACACACACACACACACACACACACACACCCTTCCAATTTTCTTTCAGGTAACATGGCCAAACCTAATAGGGTAGGTAGACAGAAACTTTGTTATTTGTTTGTTTGCTTGCTTTTAGTTCAAAGAAAGGTTGCCATGTTGTAGATGGAAGAAAAAAGTGTGTTAAAAAAAAGAAGAAAGTTTCATACACTATGAAAACAATGTTTCATACATATTAAATTTCATTGAAGTTATTATTGATTCTAGTGAAAGACTGACAAATTTGAAGTGTGTGCTATTTGAGTTTCCCCCCAGCAACGAAAAAGAAAGTGTAGGGTCAGCAGCAAAATTTAAAGTTGTTGTATGACTGAAAACAACTTTTTTTAGGGAACATAATGAACAAAGTTAAAAGCAAGCATGTCAAAATATTTGGCACTGTTCCCTTTCTCTGGAAGGGTACATGTTGTTTTGAATGAAAATGTTAAACAACTGAACACAAACACATCACCATGTGCTTGGGGGGGGGGGGGGCTGTCATTCTTGTTTTAAATATATAGGCTTGTTTCCAGTTGCTTCACTGTCAAAGGAAATTGCAACCTTGACTTTTTTAGTATGCATTCCAGGTGGTCATGGAATGCATTGTTTAATTTCATTACTGTACATCATGATGTCATGGTAGAATAGAGGAAACCCATGAGTACACAAAAAGGCAAGGTACTTGTAAAGTCTATAAGTCGTTTTATCTTTGGTAATGAATGGCTCCTGGATTTAACTTTACCCTAAATTTTGCACAAAACGAACACATTAGATAATACTGCATTAGTTTCCTAAGTGCTTGTTTAAGACTTGCATTCAAACATATGTCAGAACGTTATGAGCCATTGGCCTAAATCTATAGTGTGATGCAAATCAGTAACACAAGTGGATGCAAAAACAATCCAGTCGGAGCCAAATATCTGACTCACTTTAAACGCAAAATTTTACTAACTGCATACAACTTTGCACATTAAGCTACTTTTCTACTGCAGAAGTGCACTGTGTTGGATGTTGTTAACTTTCTTAAAGTTCATCATGCACATAATTACTGTGTATATATGTAAGAAATGCATGGATTACAAACAGATTCAGGCAAGTGCATAATCATCAGACTACAGTATTAAAAAAAAAAAACACAGGAGCTCTGCAGTATGTAGAGAGTGTTAAGAGCCAGAGGCTGTTGCATAAATTCACTGTCACTGTGAATCAGCCATAGACTGCGTTTGCGGGTTATAAAAAAAAAATCAGATATGCATCGCTGTCATGCGTGATCGGAGACCTTCGCTTGCGGGGGTGCCGGAAGAGTTTTGCTAAGCTAGCTGACGACCCAAACTATTACGTCACAACCAAACATGAACTTCCAAGCACCCATTCTGTAAACCCGAGTACTTTTGCCGGTAGGCGAAATCTCTAGTTTACTAGAATGCCAAGCACCTGCCATCATACGGTGCAGAGAAAAATAACAAAAACAACAATCAAAGCTCATACTGTGGATTAGTTCCCCTTCACCCAATCATCCTCAGATCAGACGCAATCCACATCACAACTTTTTGCTCGCTATATTTAGGGGTACCCGAGGGCATAAACTAGGACGGGTAAATCCGGTTAGGCCTTCCGCACAGTGCGCTGCGTATGCTCAAAATTGCAGAGTGAACTTCAGCAGAAACGACAGAGAAACAAAATACACTACATACCATCACAAACCTGAAAATATCATGTTTGCATTCAGTGCTGACGGATAGTCTGTCCGTTCATATTAATGAAGATCAAGATCTGCTACGCACACGCCTACATTATATAGTTTATACATGATACACTCAACACTGTGACTACAGCATGAGGCTGAGCATGCACAGCAGCGACTGCGACGAACTTCCGAAGCAAAAGCATCCATTAAAAAAACCACGACAGACTTAAACGTGGTTTGCGCAGTGAATAGCTTCAATATAGAATCGTGAAAAGGTTTACGTTTGCTTACCAGCTTTCACATATCCAATGATACCGCCTGCTGCAACAGCTGCTGCGTACGCGAAGCCAAGGTAGTCAACCATCATGATGACTGCTACAGAATGTATTTCAAAATTAAACATGGGTGGGAAAGTCGACTCGTCGATTTTCTAACCAGGTGTTCCTGAATTATTCAATAATAAGATAATATCTTAAAAAGTATATTTGGAATTAAATTCTCAAAATGTATAATGTTTTAATCCCGGGAAGCTTTTATCCGATTTATTTCGACGGAATTTTGAAAGACCTCATACTTTTCAAAATGGCAGCGCCCATTGCAAGCAAATTTCCCGTAACAACCAAGCAAGTACGTCATTGATTTCCTACGACAACTGGAGAGAAAGAGAGAGAGAGAGAGACTGCGTGCATGCGTTGTTGATCATTGATTTGATGTGAGTGAAAATGCTTGCTTGGGATCGTTCTGTAGGCGAAGTCTCTAGTGGACTAGAATGGCTTGGGATAGCCTTGCGAGATTGTGCATTACACGTGACTGTACTTTGTGTGTGATGAATGCTTGGATGGAGATGGATGGATGAGGTTTTACTACCCATCCGGTTTTGAAGGCTATGTGAAAACCACCTAGTTCTACCCAAACCACTCGTGTTGGTTTGAATATAATCATGCGACTGACACAAGGGGGACTTTGTGTGTGTGTGTGTGTGTGTGTGTGTGTGTGTGTGTGTGTGTGTGTGTGTGTGTGTGTATGTATATATGTGTGTGCGTGCTTGATGTTTATTGCTCTGCATCTCATGCATCATCGCGCAAACCAAACTGATGATGGTGAAGAAGAGGATGACGACGACGATGAATGAATCTATGACTACCTGTAGTGTACTGATATTAAGTCTGCTTCTGAAATAAAGCTTCCACTCGCAGTGATGGATTGGAATGGTGATTGGGAAAAGGGATCAGCTGAGGGCTTAGGTAAAGTATGTCCAGATTGTTGATGAAACAATGATCCAGAGCCAGTGTCTCAGTTTGTTAAAATGACTTCACTTCACTTCACTTGTCCCGTAGTCTGGACGACCGTTGGGGCACCACAGATGATCTGGCAACCAGTTCTCTCCATTCTTCTCGCCTCTCGGACTGACTCAAGGCTTCGCTGAGCCTCATCCCTGTCCACTCTGAGACGTTGTCCTCCCATCTTTTCCTTTGTCTGCCTCTTCTCCTCCCTCCTTTTACTGTGCCTTGTAACACAGTCTTGGCAAGCCCTGACGATCGTGAGACGTGCCCATACCACTTTAGTTTGCGTCTTTTCACAGTGGTCAGTAGTTCTTCATGGGGCCCGATGGCTTGACTGATTCTGTTTCGGACTTCCTCGTTTGTGATGTGGTCCTTGTAGGAGATGCCGAGGAGTCGTCGAAAGCATCTCATTTCCATGGCCTGTATCCTTCTCTCCAAGCCAGCTGTTAGTGTACATGACTCACAGGCATACAAAAATATGGACATGGCCAGGGCACGCATCAGTCTGATCTTTGAGCTGAGGGCTATGTTCCTGTCCTTCCAGATGGTCTTGAGTTTCGTGAGTGCTGCTGTGGTCTGAGCAATTCTGGCGAGTATTTCAGGTTTAGATCCTGCATCAGTCATTCAGTGACAATTGCTCCCAGGTATTTAAAGCTGTTTAAAGCCAGTTTCTCACCACAGACCTTGATGTCAGTGCTGATGCCGTTGGTGTTGTTGGTCATCAGTTTGGTCTTCTCTGCACTGATTTGCATGCCAAAATTTGTGGAGGTTGTGTCTAAGCGCTCCACTAAGTTCTCCAGCTCCTTTTCACTTCTGGCCAGGCCATCTATGTCGTCAGCAAAATGTAAGTTTGTGATTGTTCTGCCACCAATGCTGACTGTCCCCTCATAGTCTTTTAGGGCATTAGTCATTATTCTTTCCAGGAAGATGTTGAAGAGGGTGGTAGAGAGCAAACAGCCTTTTCTCACTCCGACTGTGGTTCTGAACCAGTCCTCAATGCTGCTGTTGAAGTATACGGCACTTGTGGCATTGTCATTCAGGTGTTCTATGATCAGGTTGGCGTTGATGTTGTACAGCCTCATGGTAGCCCACAGTGCTGCATGCCATACCCTGTCGAAAGCCTTCTTTAAGTCCACGAAGATGTGGTAGAGGTCCTGTTGGTGTTGTAGGTACCTCTCGCACAGTATCCTG
>JAWQFJ010002482.1:73851-80959 GCA_034096865.1 Theodoxus fluviatilis | reverse complement strand
TACTCGTAATGCCACCCTAGGGTCGTTTTGGCAATGAATCCTTCATTTGGGAAACCCGAATTTGAACTAGAGTTACCTCCCTTTCGTAAACGTTCATTGTACGTTCGTGAAAATGTTTTCGTGCGATTTTTAGAGTGAAATATGTATTCTGGAGGCGATAGTTCGAGCGATGAACTGTTGCTAGAGTTGACACTTGATCCGGACAGTGCCAGTGATGATAACAGCAACTTATCTGACCTGTTTGAGGCCGAATCTAGTGAGGAAGACTTGGAGGAGGCTGAGATTGAGCCTGGGCCAAGCACTTCGACTGATTCCAAACGTCGATCGCGATCTGCTCGCCGCCGACCTAGTACGAGATCATACAAGATCGAGAAAGGGGCGTGGTGTCAGAAGCCATTTCCCAGCTGATGAGGACGATGATAATGGCTGGCTCAAAGTAGATTATGGAGAGATTTCGAATATTCCGGTGCTTTCTGGACAACCGGGAATGATGGTGATTCACTGATTGTGCCCGGAATAAAAACTGCACTGGATTATTTTGAACTTTTCGTTGATCAGCAAATGATAGACTTGATGGTCTCAGAGACGAACAGGTATGCTGAGCAGGCTGCACAACTCACTCCAAACTTCTACTATATGAAGATATGGAAGCCAACCGACAGGGAAGAGATAAAGCGATTCATTGGTGTGTTGATTGCCATGTGCCTCATCAAGAAGCCAGAAATCCGCCAGTTTTGGTCAACGCATCCTCCATTCTTCGCCAAGGTTAGTGTTGTTCTCAAGCAAGTCTCTCTCTCTCTCTCTCTCTCTCCTCTCTCTTCTCTCTCTCTCTCTCTCTCTCTCTCTCTCTCTCTCTCTCTCTCCTCTCCTCTCCTCTCTTCTCTCCTCTCTCTCCCTCTCTCTCCTCTCTCTCTCTCTCCTCTCTCACTCTCCTCCTCCCCTCCCTCTCATCCCTCATCTCTCATCTCTCTCTCTCTCTCTCCTCTCACTCTCTCTCTCTCTCTCTCTCTCACCCTCCCCCCCCCCCCCCCCCCCAAACTTCCTCCCTCCCTCAGACATACAAGATCTGCAAATTTTCATTCCCACCCAGCCATTCAGTCAACCAGACATGTGATTTCATTTTGCTCAGTAAGCACAGAGTGCAATATATACATGTACATGATATGTTGGTAACATTGACATGTTCATATATTTGTTTGTTTCATTTTTCAAATGAGTTTACTATTCTAAAATCTACACTTTGGCTTATTTTTTTTATGGTTCATTCCACGGTTTTTTCACCCGAGACCGGTTTTCTGGCTATCCTCCCCATTCTGGCATCTGGCAGACAACAACAAGATGCCTCCTCCTGGCAGTCCTGGTCATGACAAGCTGTTCAAGATCAGAATTTTCTTTGATGACCTCAGCAGCCAATTCAGGGAATGCTACTATCCACAGCAAAACCTTTCTGTGGATGAGAGCATCATGCCATGGCAGGGTAGTGTGGCTTTCCGCCAGTTCATCCCCAAGAAGCCTGTCTGCTATGGCATGAAGCTCTATTGTTGTGAGTCTTCCAGTGGTTACATCTGTGAGATGAACTATACACAGGCAAGGAGGGAGGCTCTGTGGAAGCTGGTGGAGACCAGGTACCAGTGCCGCGCCTGTGAGGTCCCACTGTGTGTCACTCCCTGTCACATGGTGTTCCACATGCAAGTGGATTATAAACGAGCGATGCTGCATGACCGAGAAGACAGGTCACCTGCTGAGTCTGACACAAGTGAAGAGGATGAGTAAAATGCTTCCTTCTGCCAGAGTTCACTGTGGCTTAGAAGTTGTAGATACATGTGCTTACCAGAAATATTTATTTTTAAATTCATGTGTAAGCTGTAGTTGGAGAGTGAATTGCTCTGATTACAAATGAGAAATGTTGCATTTTTGACAAGGTAGATTTACACCTGATTTATGACATCACTTGTGTACAAATTGGCTGAATTTCATGGGTACTAGACCAGTAGTTAGGTAGCTATGAGTGTTATTGGATATCATCCCAATCAGGACAATATTTGGTATAATTCTTGCAGAGCAGATGTTGTCTTTGGTTTGGCATTGTTGCTCAGAATTTTTTTTTTCCTTTTTGGTGGGTTGCATTTGAGGCTAGCATCTTTAGCTTGTGCTCTACTGTAAATATTTTTTTAATTATCAGGTGTAATATTGTGTTTTAGATCTTGCAATGTCAGTTTTTGGTATTTTTCCTGGATTGTTCCCCTTTGAAAGATGGCTGCCTCCTTGTTACCATGACAACCGCCAAAAAAGTTGTGGGTAGAAGCAGACAGTACTTGTGTACAAGTTGGCCAAGTTTTATGAAGATTAGACTAGAAGTTAGGTAGTTATGAGAAGTTTTGTGTATCATTCCGATGGGAGCAATTTTTGGTCAAAAACGCATAGAGCAGAGGTTGTCTTTGTGATGGCATTGTTGCTCAGAAACCTGTTTTCTTGCCTTTTTGTGTTATTTATGTGAGGCTAGCATCCTTAGCTTGTGCTCTACTGTAAATACTTGTTAATTTTCAGATGTGATATTGTGTTTTAGGTCTTGCAATGTCAGTTTTTGGCAATTTTTCCTGGATTGTTCCCCTTTGAAAGATGGCTGCTTTCTTGTTACCATGACAACCTCCAAAAGAAGTTGTGGGTAGAAGCAGACAGTACTTGTGTACAAGTTGGCCAAGTTTTATGAAGATTAGACCAGAAGTTAGGTAGTTATGAGAAGTTTTGTGTATCATTCCAATGGGGGCAATTTTTGGTCAAAAACCGCATAGAGCAGAAGTTGTCTTTGTGATGGCATTGTTGCTCAGAAACCTGTTTTCTTGTCTTTTTTGTGTTATTTATGTGAGGCTAGCATCCTTAGCTTGTGCTCTACTGTAAATACTTGTTAATTTTCAGATGTGATATTGTGTTTTAGGTCTTGCAATGTCAGTTTTTGGCAATTTTTCATGGATTGTTCCCCTTTGAAAGATGGCTGCTTTCTTGTTACCATGACAACCTCCAAAAAAAGTTGTGGGTAGAAGCAGACAGTACTTGTGTACAAGTTGGCCAAGTTTCATGGAGATTGAAGCTTTGGATGAAACACAATAAAAAAATTTCAAACGCATGTGAAATTTTGCTTTTTCTTTGAGGCAGCCCCAGGCAGTAGGAGGTAGTTGCTTTAAGGCAGCGCTAGTCAGAAAAGGGTTAAGGAGTTGTCACCTCCACCAAGGAGCAGCCGGCGCCAAGGGGTTAAGGAGTTATCACCTCCACCAAGGGGTTAAGGAGTTATTACCTCCACCAAGGGGTTAAGGAGTTATTACCTCCACCAAGGAGCAGCCGGCGCCAAGGGGTTAAGGAGTTATCACCTCCACCAAGGGGTTAAGGAGTTATCACCTCCACCAAGGAGCAGCCGGCGCCAAGGGGTTAAGGAGTTATTACCTCCACCAAGGGGTTAAGGAGTTATTACCTCCACCAAGGGGTTAAGGAGTTATTACCTCCACCAAGGAGCAGCCGGCACCAAGGGGTTAAGGAGTTATCACCTCCACCAAGGAGCAGCCGGCACCAAGGGGTTAAGGAGTTATCACCTCCACCAAGGGGTTAAGGAGTTATCACCTCCACCAAGGGGTTAAGGAGTTATCACCTCCACCAAGGGGTTAAGGAGTTATCACCTCCACCAAGGAGCAGCCGGCACCAAGGGGTTAAGGAGTTATCACCTCCACCAAGGGGTTAAGGAGTTATCACCTCCACCAAGGGGTTAAGGAGTTATCACCTCCACCAAGGGGTTAAGGAGTTATTACCTCCACCAAGGGGTTAAGGAGTTATTACCTCCACCAAGGGGTTATGGAGTTATCACCTCCACCAAGGAACAGCCGGCGCCAAGGGGTTAAGGAGTTATCACCTCCACCAAGGGGTTAAGGAGTTGTCACCTCCACCAAGGGGTTAAGGAGTTATCACCTCCACCAAGGAACAGCCGGCACCAAGGGGTTATGGAGTTATCACCTCCACCAAGGGGTTAAGGAGTTATCACCTCCACCAAGGAACAGCCGGCACCAAGGGGTTATGGAGTTATCACCTCCACCAAGGGGTTAAGGAGTTATCACCTCCACCAAGGAACAGCCGGCACCAAGGGGTTATGGAGTTATCACCTCCACCAAGGGGTTAAGGAGTTATCACCTCCACCAAGGGGTTAAGGAGTTATCACCTCCACCAAGGGGTTAAGGAGTTATCACCTCCACCAAGGGGTTAAGGAGTTATTACCTCCACCAAGGGGTTAAGGAGTTATTACCTCCACCAAGGGGTTAAGGAGTTATCACCTCCACCAAGGGGTTATGGAGTTATCACCTCCACCAAGGGGTTAAGGAGTTATCACCTCCACCAAGGGGTTAAGGAGTTATCACCTCCACCAAGGGGTTAAGGAGTTATTACCTCCACCAAGGGGTTAAGGAGTTATTACCTCCACCAAGGGGTTAAGGAGTTATCACCTCCACCAAGGGGTTATGGAGTTATCACCTCCACCAAGGAACAGCCGGCGCCAAGGGGTTAAGGAGTTATTACCTCCACCAAGGGGTTAAGGAGTTATTACCTCCACCAAGGGGTTAAGGAGTTATCACCTCCACCAAGGGGTTATGGAGTTATCACCTCCACCAAGGGGTTAAGGAGTTATTACCTCCACCAAGGGGTTAAGGAGTTATTACCTCCACCAAGGGGTTAAGGAGTTATCACCTCCACCAAGGGGTTAAGGAGTTATCACCTCCACCAAGGAACAGCCGGCGCCAAGGGGTTAAGGAGTTATCACCTCCACCAAGGGGTTAAGGAGTTGTCACCTCCACCAAGGGGTTAAGGAGTTATCACCTCCACCAAGGAACAGCCGGCACCAAGGGGTTATGGAGTTATCACCTCCACCAAGGGGTTAAGGAGTTATCACCTCCACCAAGGAACAGCCGGCACCAAGGGGTTATGGAGTTATCACCTCCACCAAGGAGCAGCCGGCACCAAGGGGTTAAGGAGTTATCACCTCCACCAAGGGGTTAAGGAGTTATTACCTCCACCAAGGAGCAGCCGGCGCCAAGGGGTTAAGGAGTTATTACCTCCACCAAGGGGTTAAGGAGTTATTACCTCCACCAAGGAACAGCCGGCGCCAAGGGGTTAAGGAGTTATTACCTCCACCAAGGGGTTAAGGAGTTATTACCTCCACCAAGGGGTTAAGGAGTTATTACCTCCACCAAGGGGTTAAGGAGTTATCACCTCCACCAAGGGGTTATGGAGTTATCACCTCCACCAAGGAGCAGCCGGCGCCAAGGGGTTAAGGAGTTATCACCTCCACCAAGGGGTTAAGGAGTTATCACCTCCACCAAGGAGCAGCCGGCACCAAGGGGTTAAGGAGTTATTACCTCCACCAAGGGGTTAAGGAGTTATTACCTCCACCAAGGAACAGCCGGCACCAAGGGGTTAAGGAGTTATTACCTCCACCAAGGGGTTAAGGAGTTATCACCTCCACCAAGGGGTTAAGGAGTTATCACCTCCACCAAGGGGTTAAGGAGTTATCACCTCCACCAAGGGGTTAAGGAGTTATCACCTCCACCAAGGAACAGCCGGCGCCAAGGGGTTAAGGAGTTATCACCTCCACCAAGGGGTTAAGGAGTTATCACCTCCACCAAGGGGTTAAGGAGTTATCACCTCCACCAAGGAGCAGCCGGCGCCAAGGGGTTAAGGAGTTATTACCTCCACCAAGGGGTTAAGGAGTTATCACCTCCACCAAGGGGTTGAGGAGTTATCACCTCCACCAAGGAGCAGCCGGCGCCAAGGGGTTAAGGAGTTATCACCTCCACCAAGGGGTTAAGGAGTTGTCACCTCCACCAAGGGGTTAAGGAGTTATCACCTCCACCAAGGAACAGCCGGCACCAAGGGGTTATGGAGTTATCACCTCCACCAAGGGGTTAAGGAGTTATCACCTCCACCAAGGAACAGCCGGCACCAAGGGGTTATGGAGTTATCACCTCCACCAAGGAGCAGCCGGCACCAAGGGGTTATGGAGTTATCACCTCCACCAAGGAGCAGCCGGCACCAAGGGGTTATGGAGTTATCACCTCCACCAAGGAGCAGCCGGCACCAAGGGGTTATGGAGTTATCACCTCCACCAAGGAGCAGCCGGCACCAAGGGGTTAAGGAGTTATTACCTCCACCAAGGAGCAGCCGGCACCAAGGGGTTAAGGAGTTATCACCTCCACCAAGGGGTTAAGGAGTTATCACCTCCACCAAGGGGTTAAGGAGTTATCACCTCCACCAAGGGGTTAAGGAGTTATCACCTCCACCAAGGAGACTGTTTTACCCTCTGTGCCTTTGTTTGTTTCGTAGTTATACAGCAAAATAACTCGAAATGTTCAACACTGATTCAAATGAAATTTGGTGCAGGGTCAGAGTTTCACCCAGGAACAGTCCATTACATTTGGGGGGTCGCACCCAAGGAACAGTCCATTACATTTGGGAGGTGTCACTCAAGGAACAGTCCATTACATTTGGGAGGTCGCACCCAAGGAACAGTCCATTACATTTGGGAGGTCGCACCCAAGGAACAGTCCATTACATTTGGGAGGTCGCACCCAAGGAACAGTCCATTACATGGGGGGCACACCCAAGGAACAGTCCATTACATTTGGGAGGTTTATCCGTTGTCTTGTTGTGAAATTACAACCAAAAACAGAAACGTTATGCTCTAGGCCCTCAGCCCAGCACAGCTCCATAGTCGCAAGGTGGCCTATTTTTAGCCGCTCCCTAGCCTCACATGAGATCAAGATGGCGAGCCAGCATGTTTGAATGTCGCTCTGCTACAGTCACCACTTGTGATGTCCAGTTTGTTTGGCGGAGTTTGGCACTCTGAGAGTGCTGTCTAGTTGCTGATGTGAATATTTAGAATTTTGATTAAATTAAAACGATGGCAGTTGAAAAGCTGAGTTTGATATGTGCATTCTTGTGATATATGTTGATCTTTATTCTTGTAATCTTGACACTAAGTTTGCCTTCTTCTTTTTTCTCTCTCATTCTCTCTTTCTTCTAAAATACGCTGATGTTGGGTACTGCAAAGATAAATCCAAGGTGAGGTGGCTATGGG
>JAWQFJ010002482.1:26351-68851 GCA_034096865.1 Theodoxus fluviatilis | reverse complement strand
GTGAGGGAGTTCGGTGACGGAAGGTCGGTTGCCGCTCTGCGCGACCAGATATTCCGGAGGAAGCAGGGTCCAAATGAGCCGATTTTGGACTACGCCCTGACGTTGGACGACTTAAGGGCACGGCTGAATGGCAAGACACCGTTGGGCGAGGACATGAGTGAGCGGACGTTTTGCGAAGCGTTCGTTGAAGGTCTCCACCCCGGGCACCTCCGTCAAAGGCTCAGGAGCGCTCTGCGAAAGGGTCCCGCGGATTTTGTCCAACTGCGTCAGTTGGCGACCAGCTTGGAGCGAGACTGGGAAGCCGAGACAGTGCCTGCGGTTGTGCAGTGTATGAAAGCCGCAGTTTCCAATTCCCCCGAGCAAGACAGCATCACAGCCCTGATGGAAGCTGTACAGCAGCTCACCAAAGAGGTCGCCAACCTAAAGGCCAATCAAACTCGTCCCCGACTGCCTCGCCGCAATCGTATCAAAAACATCGAATGTTTCAACTGCCACCAGCGCGGCCACTACCGACGAGACTGTCCCCAGCCTCGTCGCCACGACCTGTTCAACTGGAGGAGGGGTGCCCGGACCACCAGGGATAGCAACCAGAGGAACTATGAAAAAGAGAAGGCCCGTGCCGATAAGACGGAAGCAGAGCTGACTGCTCTCAAGTGCACATTGGAGCAGCAGCAGCAGCAGCAGCAGCACATCAAATCCGGGGATGAGACAGAGACGGCCTACCTGGAACAGATTTGAGGAGCTGACCTACAAGCTGACCCAGGCTGAGAACAAAATCCACACCTACAAGTCCAGCAAGCTGGAGGATGGAGCCAAGACAAGCCAGGTGTCCATGGAACTGGCAGAGAAGATGGAGCGAGTCCACGGCCTTGAGGACCAGCTCTCCCGCCGCAACAAGGAGGTCAAGACACTCAAGGACAAGATGCTCCAGATGAAGGATGAGCTGAGGGCTGCCAATGCCAAAAACAAGAAGCTGGAGGATTCCATTGTTGAGCTGACCAACAAGCTGAAGGCAGGGGAGACCAGCCACACCAAACTCAACGACGAGGTGAGAGACCTTCGGTCCCAGCAGTCAGAAAGCACTGAAGGAGAAGGAGAAGCACGAAGAGCAGCTCCTTCGGGAAAGAGACATGATGATAACAGCTCGTTCCTTCCTGATCTGCACGTAGGTGATTATGTGTGCTTCAGGAAGCGTGTAACAACGGGGCGAAACAAGTTCCAGGACATCTGGGGACCTGACCCCAATATAGTGGACAGGCGACCCCACCCACACAACTCTGTGTATGAGGTGCAACCACTGGCGGGGGGCGCTGTGAAGGGTTTGAACCTTAACGACATCCAACTCGCCCGACCCCCGTCAGACACAGAGGAAACAACCGCGGTCCCACACAGCAATTGTGAGTTAGTGCAGGATGATGACGACAGGCCGACCGGGCTACTGGGGTACGTGGAGTTTGCCCCAACCTGCTATGAGGCGTCGTCACCAGAGAGTAGAGGAATCTGAACATTCCTCCCTAATCTCCCCACCGACTGTCGGTTACGATCGTGCAAGTGACCAGGAGACAATCGTCCGCCCTCTGGGGTTGATTTGGAACAGCCTGCCAGTGGTGATGGGAACTTGCTCCCAAGACGTTCTGACCGCAGAAATGCTGGTCAGCCACCAGAACGGTTTGGGGACTTGTTGTATGGGTAGCCACTTCCGTGTGCATAAAGACTCACATAGACAATAATTGTAATGAGAGCTATAGCAGTGGGACTTTGATTATTCTGTTTGAGGAAATGAACATGCGACACGTCGGACATTCTGGGACATGAAAAGTGCTGTAGTAGACTTTCATTGTGTTGGATATTTTGAATTGCGAGGGGTTGAAGTATATCATTCGTGACATTTATAATTTAGATGTGCATGTTAGTATAGTAGCAAGCTGCTATCGTTATGATTATCGTTATATTTTGCATGAGTATATAATATGCATTCTGACCTGTAAACGAGATGAGCTGTATAACCGGGAGTGAGTAGAGAGACCAGTTGAGACAAGGTATTGATTTGATGCAGTGATTGTAATAGCACGCATCACCACACTTAAGGTCTTGGGACCTCTCCTGTATTCAATTTACACGCAACCCCTGAGCGAGCGCATCGACCAACACGGCATCCCTCACCATCTATTCGCCGACGACACTATGATCTACATGGCTTCCAAACCAGATCATGAAGCCTTTGCGGTGAACAAGTTCACAGTGCAAAACTGCTGTAGTGACATCAAGGAATGGATGTCGGCCAATCACCTCAAACTCAATGAAGACAAGACTGAAGTGATTCTCATTGGTAGGGAAAAAAGCAGGCAATTGATCAGAGAGACACATATTAACATAGCGGGGGCGATTATAGCATTTGCCACAAGTGCGAAATATCTCGGGGTCATGTTAGATCAAAACTTATCACCAGACCCCCAAATTCGTAAAATCATCTCCTCAGGCTACATGCACCTACACCACATTTGGAGTATCAGGGATTGTCTGACTGAAAAGACCGCAGCGGCCCTGGTGGTGACCCTTGTGCTGTCCCATCTTGATTACTGCAACAGTCTGCTGACTGCTGCAACCAACGGTCAATTGCAGAGACTTCAGCGTCTTCAGAATTCTGCAGCTAGGGTAGTGAAGCGACTGCCGAGGTGGGCTCGCATAACCCCTGTGCTCTGTGACCTTCATTGGCTTCCAGTTCGCCAACGGGTGGAATTTAAGACCCTCTCCATCGTGTTTAAGTGTGAATCTGGTGAAGCCCCAACCTACCTCGGAGAACTCCTTAGACCTCACAACCCCACAAGGAATCTCCGTTCCTCAAAAAGAAGACTCTTGATTGTCCCACAAACAAGGTTACGGAGCTTCGGTGACCGCTCCTTCAGCGTTGTTGGACCGAGACTCTGGAACCAACTTCCTGAGGGTCTGAGGGCTAGTCCAACCTTGGCCGCATTTAAGACTGGCCTCAAAACTTTTTTATTTCGTCTTGTCGCGCCATGAGCATGTTTTTGTGATAATGGCGCAGTAAAAATGAAAATACATACATACATACATACTTAAATTCTGAGAGCAGGGAATCGACGAATTTCTAAATAGAGTGAGAAGGTGACGTTCTGAACACACTGAAGTTTGGCTAATGCAGACTTGAGGATTCTTAATTGGCTTAAGTCTTAGGGTGCCATACCAGTGAACTACCCAGACCCCCAGGGAACCTTTTGCGTGGCCTGCCACGAGGGCGTGGCAGATAAAAGGGCGGGGCGGGTGTGGTGGGGTACGGGCAGTAATAGCCGGTTAGCCTTTCCTTCACGTCAAACTGCTTCTCCTCCCGGTTCATCTAGCACTTCATGGTTTGAGGTTGCCAATGTTGTTGTCCTTATTTGTTGTTTATATTTTTCAATAAGAAAAGAACATAGTATCGTAGTATGCATTCGGCATTGCGATTCTCTTAGTTTTGTGACGTTGGATAGTTTTTGTGACGTTGGATTGTGGGACGGTGGAGTTGGATATGGCGTAAGAAGAGAGAAGAGTGAGATTCGTGAGAAGGAAAGGGAAAAGGGAGCGAAAACGGTTAGTGTCGTGTGCCCTTGGACGCTGCGATAAACTAAGGTGAATAAACCACTTAGAAAAGTCACCGGTTCAACTTGTTATCTCGAATACCCATCCGCGCTTCAACACCGATTGCCATGCTCGACAGCCACTCGCCCTACCACATTCATAATTTTCTCTAACGTTTTTGAGATTGGATACCTCACCTATATATGATATATAGGGCAAAGTAAGCCCTATCTTTTGATACCAGTTTGGTTGACCTTGCTCCAAGGTCAAGGTCACAGGAGCTCTTCAAAGTTGGATTGTATACATATTTTGAAGTGACCTTGACCCTGAACTATGGAAGATAACTGTTTCAAACTTAATAATTATGTGGAGCACATGTTATACTTTTATCATGAGGCACATTTGGTTACATATCATCAAGGTCAAGGTCACTTTGACCCTTATGAAATGTGACCAAAATGGAGTAGTTAACCACTAAAAGTGACCATATCTCATGGTAGAAAGTGCCAATAAGCACCATTGTGCTTCCTATGTCTTGAATTAGCAGCTTTGTGTTGCATGACCTTGGATGACCTTGACCTTGGGTCAAGGTCACATGTATTTTGGTAGGGAAAATGTGTAAAGCATTTCTTAGTGTATGATGTCATTGGTAGGTTTAGTTGTTTGACCTTGACCTTGAAGGTCACCTGAAGGTCAAGGTCATGTAAAGGTCAAGGTCAAGCATTGAGTCATATGGGCTTTGCCCTTCTTGTTTTTCAATTCAATTCAGTTACTTTATTTTACGAGGGTATGCACTTGATACAATAATGTCCATCTTCCAGTGTCCATCGAAATAAAAACATTATGACAAATAAAGACGGCTGAAAACTCCGTCTTTGTGTCTGTCTGTGTGTTTGTCTGTGTGTCTGTCTGTGTGTTTGTCTGTGTGTCTGTCTGTGTGTTTGTCTGTGTGTCTGTCTGTGTGTTTGTCTGTGTGTCTGTCTGTGTGTTTGTGTGTCTGTCTGTGTGTCTGTCTGTGTGTCTGTCTGTGTGTTTGTCTGTGTGTCTGTCTGTGTGTTTGTCTGTGTGTCTGTCTGTGTGTCTGTCTGTGTATCTGTCTGTGTGTCTGTCTGTGTGTCTGTCTGTGTGTTTGTGTGTCTGACTGTGTGTCTGTCTGTGTGACTGTGTGTGTGTGTGTGTCTGTCTGTGTGTCTGTGTGTCTGTCTGTCTGTCCGTCCGTCCGTCCGTCCGTCCGTCTGTCTGTCTGTCTGTCTGTCTGCCTGCCTGTCTGTCTGTCTGTCTGTCTGTCTGTCTGTCTGTCTGTCTGTCTGTCTGTCTGTCTGTCTGTCTGCCTGTCTGCCTGTCTGTCTGTCTGTCTTTGTCCTCATTCCAGTGCCTCTCCCTCCTGTACCCTGTCTGTCTTTGTCCTCATTCCAGTGCCTCTCCCTCCTGTGCTCTGTCTGTCTTTGTCCTCATTCCAGTGCCTCTCCCTCCTGTACCCTGTCTGTCTTTGTCCTCATTCCAGTGCCTCTCCCTCCTGTACCCTGTCTGTCTTTGTCCTCATTCCAGTGCCTCTCTCTCCTGTACCCTGTCTGTCCTTGTCCTCATTCCAGTGCCTCTCCCTCCTGTACCCTGTCTGTCTTTGTCCTCATTCCAGTGCCTCTCCCTCCTGTACCCTGTCTGTCTTTGTCCTCATTCCAGTGCCTCTCCCTCCTGTACCCTGTCTGTCTTTGTCCTCATTCCAGTGCCTCTCCCTCCTGTACCCTGTCTGTCTTTGTCCTCATTCCAGTGCCTCTCCCTCCTGTGCTCTGTCTGTCTTTGTCCTCATTCCAGTGCCTCTCCCTCCTGTACCCTGTCTGTCCTTGTCCTCATTCCAGTGCCTCTCTCTCCTGTGCTCTGTCTGTCTTTGTCCTCATTCCAGTGCCTCTCCCTCCTGTACCCTGTCTGTCCTTGTCCTCATTCCAGTGCCTCTTTCTCCTGTGCTCTGTCTGTCTTTGTCCTCATTCCAGTGCCTCTCCCTCCTGTGCCCTGTCTGTCCTTGTCCTCATTCCAGTGCCTCTCTCTCCTGTGCTCTGTCTGTCTTTGTCCTCATTCCAGTGCCTCTCCCTCCTGTACCCTGTCTGTCCTTGTCCTCATTCCAGTGCCTCTCTCTCCTGTGCTCTGTCTGTCTTTGTCCTCATTCCAGTGCCTCTCCCTTCTATGCTCTGTCTGTCTTTGTCCCCATTCTAGTGCCTCTCTCTCTTCTATGCTCTGTCTGTCTTTGTCCTCATTCCAGTGTTTCTCTCCCTCTCTCGCGCGCGCGCGCGCACACACACACCACACACACACACGACCCCCCCCCCCCCCCACACACACACACACCCAGCACACCTACAAACGTTCATTGTGTGAGTAACGTTCGAACCGCTCGCAAAAATGTTATTTTATACTTTACATGATCGATCAAACCATTATGAAACGTCAGAAAGTTTCACACCTTGCTAGCTGTTTACCTTGAGAATCAATCATATTTTTACGTTTGTAACATGCATGTGACCATAAAACACATTACTTTGACAAGGTGTACGAGGCTTTTCGTATTAGGCTTTGCCTTTGGTGGCATTGAATAGAAAGTCAATACAAACGTGACTCAAACCCAAACAGACATCTCAGAATGATACCACGGGAGGATTATCTAGATCCGTCCCATTTTCTGACCCTGAATCTTCCTATCGTCAGCCCTGTTCATCGACACCATGCACGCAGACTAAAATTTTACTTTTCTTCTTCTTTTTCTCCAAACTGGCAAAACCACACATTGCGTTTCGAAACTGTAAGGAAACAGACAGAGATGTCGACTGTACTGGAAGGGATGATACAAACGACGAAAACTAGGTGAAGCCTGTGGACCTAGAAATTAGAATGTTTTTGATCTGACATTTTTGTCTCTCTACAACTTCCCATCCAAAAGTGACCCCTCTACTCCTTATCAACACAAAAAGCTCTAGGTGGACTTTTTCGACTTTGACCCGGGAAAAGTGCTTATAAGTAGGCCTACCTGCACATCGCCACAGCCTCTCTGTTTCAATAGGCGTGGCGTGAATACATCCAAAACAGGCCAAGAAGAGGAAGGACATGGAAGGGAAATTAAGCTCAGGCCTGCAGAACGGAGATGGAGGTGCGACTGACACTGCCAGAATTAGAATGGAGGACTTGAGGTGAGAAACTCCTGGTAGAAAATGGGTTTATTTCAACCGCTGTGGTCCTTGGGTCTATGTGTGTCTGTTCGTGTGTCTGTCTGTTTGTGTGTCTGTCTATGTGTCTGTGTCTGTGTGTCTGTCTGTGTGTGTCTGTGTGTCTGTCTGTCTGTCTGTGTGTGTGTGTGTGTGTGTGTGTGTGTGTGTGTGTGTGTGTGTGTCTGTCTGTCGGTCGGTTTATCGGTCGGTCTATCGGTCTGTCGCTCTGTGTGTCGGTCGCTCTGTCTGTCTGTGTGGTTCTCTGTGTGTCTCTGCGTCTGTGTGTGTGTGCCTGCCTACCTGCCTGCCTGTCTGTCTGTCTGTCTGTCTGTCTGTCTGTCTGTCTGTCTGTCTGTCTGTCTGTCTGTCTGTGTTTGTCTGTCTGTCTGTGAGTTTGTCTGTCTGTCTGTCTGTCTGTCTGTCTGTCTGTGTGTCTGTGTGTCTGTCTGTCTGTCTGTGTGTCTGTCTGTGTGTCTGTGTGTGTGTCGGTCGCTCTGTCTGTCTGTCTGTCTGTCTGTCTGTCTGTCTGTCTGTGTGTGTGTGTCTGTCTGTCTGTGTGTCTGTCGCTCTGTCTGCCTGTTTGTCTGTCTGTGTGTCTGTCTGTGTGTCTGTCTGTGTGTGTGTGTGTCTGTGTTCCTGTGTGTCTGTCTGTATGTCTGTGTGTCTGTCTGTGTGCCTGTTTGTCTGTCTGTCTGTCTGTCTGCCCGTTTGTCTGCCTGTCTGTTTGTGTGTGTGTCTGTCTGTCTCTCCTTCCGTTCGTGTGTCTATGTCTGTCTCTCCGTCCGTCCGTGTGTCTGTGTGTGTATCTGCGTGTGTGTCCGTGTGTGTGTGTATCTGTGTCTGTATGTGATTTATGTGTCTCTGTGTGTGTCTGTGAGTGTGTGATTTGTGTATGTATGTGTGTGTATGTGAGTGTGTGTGTGTTTGTGTGTGTGTGTGTGTGTGTGTGTGTGTGTGTGTGTGTGTGTGTGTGTGTGTGTGTGTGTGTGTGTGTGTGTCTGTCTGTCCGTCCGTCCGTCCGTCGTCCGTCCGTCCGTCGTTCGTCCGTCCGTCCGTCCGTCCGTCCCCCTCTCTCTCTCTCTCTCTCTCTCTCTCTCTCTCTCTCTCTCTCTCTCTCTCTCTCTCTCTCTCTCTCAACTAATTAGCACGAACCAACACATCCATTCATAGTGTATCGATTGATGTGTAACTCACCTGATGGTCAACTCAATTGGTTAACGAATATCGAAACTCTGCTGTACAAGTACAACATGGAAAGACAATGGACGAGACAAGCTGTAGAAAATACAAGGGCATTCCTTAGGAATCTGAAAGGGAAATTGGTATCAGACTTTGATACTGAGTGGAGGCAAATGTTACAAGATAGCTATCGGTATTCTTTCTACAGACTGTATAAAACTGTTTGAGAGCAAGAACCATATTCATATGCATTAAATAAGAAAAATTTTATAGATATTTAGATAAGGTTCCGATTTGGAGGCAGTGACTTGTTTGTTCACAAACCTAGATAGATACAGTTCCCAGACTTTTCATGATTGTTTCCCTACATGTGTGGAGGAGGAGGAGACTGAAGTGCATTTTCTGTTTCACTGTCCTGCTTTATGAGGACCACGAAAAAGTCTTTTAATGCCATTTCCACTTCTCGATGAAAATGAGACTGCCAAATACCATCTAGCAACCATGACTATGCTACGCTTCATAAAGTAGGCCTATATAACTGTACATGTACCATCTAGCAACCATGACTATGCTACGCTTCATAAAGTAGGCCTATGTAACTGTACATGTACCATGCGTTTAAGATGAGAGCGGAAGGAATGGAAATACTAAGTATGAATCATGATATTTTTAAAGGCTAGTGCTACTACGCATACCAGTGGACATTGTTTCCCTCGATACTGTGTCCATTAATTAACATATTACTGTTTAGAATCTTCCCGATGACGCACTGCTACGTGATGTAAGTGTTTCACCTAGCAATGGGCCGGTAGCCTAAGTAATAAAGTTCTTTGTTCGTTCGTTCTGCCTGTCTGTCTGTCTGTCTGTCTGTCTGTCTGTCTGTCTGTCTGTCTGTCTGTCTGTCTCTCTCTCTCTCTCCCTCCCCCCCTCTCTCCCCCTTCTCTCTCTCTCTCTCTCTCTCTCTCTCTCTCTCTCTCTCTCTCTCTCTCTCTCTCTCTCTCTCTCTCTCTCCCAGGAAGGAAGTCCGGAGGCGTAAGAGTGCTTGTGCGAAAATACCTTGCCAGACATTTCACAGAGGTGCAGGCACAGTATGATAATATATTGGTTTTTCGTATGTATTATCACGAGCCGATTGTAGTTATCTGCGTCTATGTACCTCCATTCGAATCACCGTACTATGTGGATAAAAATGTATCATGTAGCATCTATCTAATAGAAGAACTGATGTTGGATCTGGAACAACGCTTTCCAGAAAGGATGCTGGTAATATGTGGTTACTTCAATGCCAGGCTAGGGAACTGGTATACACACAAAGAACCTGATAACGATGAAGAATTTGACAATTATGACCCAGAGTGCGTGTGTAGTAACTTCAATCACCCTAGAAATTCACAAGACTCAACAACGAATAACTTTGGGCTAATATTGAGAGAACTTTGCCGGGTGCACCATCTTTGCGTTTTGAATGGATGTAGGCTACGAATATCGAAAAAGAGGGGCGAAGCACTTATATTTTGCCCCATGGGCAAAGTGTTATAGATTACTACTTGATATCCGCTAATTGCCTACCTTTCGAAATGGACCTAAAGGTAACTAACCGCATTGAATCAGATCACATGCCTTTAGAAATACATTTTGGGCAAAAACGTGGAACCGAAGAAAAAACTTTAATGTGTCAGTCAGCAAAATACTATGGGACCCCTCCAAAGTTGAAGAACTCGTAAACCAGATTTGTAGCGAGAAGTTTACAAACCTGATGAGAACAGCATTAGCCAAATTGGAAGATTCCATAGAAGAGGCATTAACCCTTTTTATGGACACCATAAGTGCAAGTGCTGAATGCATGAGAAAAGAAATTAAGTATGGAAACTTTACCCATCACAAAAATCATTCAACTTGCTTTAATAGTGAATGCAGAGAAGCACGAGGCAAAACTAGAAAGCTCCTAAACAGATACAAGACAACAAAATTTCCAGTTGACAAAGATAGATATTTCGTCAGCAGGCGTGCATATAAAAGTATCATTTGTGAAAAGAAAAATAATTACAGAAATTCCTTAAGTCGTTCCTTGATGACAAACTTAAATAACTCAAAAGAATTTTGGACCACAGTTAGAAATGCTGGACGCAGAGTGGCTTCTTCAGTAGAAATTGAAATAAACGTCTGGAAAAATTACTTTGAACAAATGTTTAAGGATAACAGGCATTGCCGTAACGAACTATTGCCTGACCAGGAATACATAGAGCATCACGAACTTGATGCTCAGATTAGTATAGATGAGATCAGAGCAGCAATTCAGTGCATCAAAGCACGGAAGGCACCTGGCCTGGACGGAATTCCGGGAGAGTGCTTTAGAGCAGCAAGCGACAAAATCGCCCCGTTCCTACATAAACTGTTTAATATAAAAACCGCTGGCGCTGAACCTCCAGGTTTTGGCACTATTTAAAAAAGATCAGGTTCGAACCCGCAACCTCTCGAGAAAAGAGGAGGGGAAAACACACATACACAAAACCACAAAAAACCAGGTCGGGTTTGAACCCACAACCTCTCGAAAAAAGAGAGAGAAAAAAGTTTCAGCGCACGCATGACCAAGAGTTCAATGCTCTACCAAATGTGCCATTGAAAACTGATATGGCTGAGTGTTTTTAAAGCATCTATAACGTTCTTTTCCGTAAACCACCGCAAGATTTTGAACATCTCATATAAAGACCATGTCACGAATGAGGAAATCAGCAACAGGGTCAGGAGAGCAATTGGACAGCACGAAGACCTGCTCTCAATCGTGAAAAGCAGAAAGCTGAAGTGGTACGGTCACGTGTCAAGAGGCAGTGGGCTGGCCAAGACCATCCTGCAAGGTACCGTACGCGTACCAGGTGGGAGAAGGAGAGGCAGGCAGAGAAAGAGGTGGGAATACTACATCAAAGAGTGGACAGGCTTGACCTTTGCTGACTCGCAGCGAGCCACAGAGGATAGAGATCGATGGAGGAAGATTGTCCGAAAGTCATCAGTGGTGCCTCAACAACCCATCTCAGGGTTAAGAGACTGAACCAAAGACCATACATTAATAAGACGGCACACTGGGCTGATTTTAGCGAGATTTCCGACAGAGTGATCTCCCCGTTTTCGCGTGTCTCCCCCAGAGCGCTTGTGCGAGATATGTTGTATAGATTATGCCACGTGCGTGAGGAATAAAGTTTAGTGAACGAATAGCAGAATGCAAGTGCGTGCAAGGGTTTTTATAGTATTTCTTGACAGCGATATGTGTGTGAGAAACCGTTTGTTTCATAATTTGTAAACATGAACAATAATTAACCGAGTGCATGGAGAAGCGAGCGTAAACACTAAAATGAAAATCCCCACACTAAACTAAAGCTGGGAAAAGGGTCAAGGTGTCAGTAAACTACATCTCTCGTAAAAGATCTATACACAATTTTCTCCACGGAAAAGCACGTCCCTAACAAGCTGGTCTAAATAAAGAAATAAACACCGGACGCATAATTATGATCTACGCCCGGTGTGACATCGCCGATGGTAACTTCATCGCGCATGGTTCTGCGCATGCGTCAAAGCCAAAAGTGAGGCGTGTATTGCGCCTTGTTCAAAGGTGATGTGCCGCGAGACTTTAGATTTTGTGTTTTTCGGTCAATAAATGAACACATTGACCGGAAAACACAAAATCTAAAGCCTCGCGGCACATCACCTTTGAACAAGGCGCGATACACGCCTCACTTTCGGCTTTGATGCATGCGCAGAACCATGCGCGAGGAGTTACCATCGGCGATGTCACACCGGCCTGAGCAGCAGACGATCGAGCAGCATAAAATGATAAACGCAAGAAGAACAGAAAAATCGAACTTCGTAATTTGTGATGCACAAGATTCCTTTCACTGTTGAACCTCAGGAGAAAATACTGTTGTTAAAAATGCTGAATTTGTTAAAAACTGTGATGACAAAGACAATGCAACGTGTGTAAATCCGTACCTCGCTTCGCGTAGTGTAAAAATAGCCGAGTGCGCGTCTTAGTACGAAATGACTAGGTACAAAAACGTCCAGGGCCAGTATTCACGACGGCGATTTATTTTAACACCGATTTATCTCTAAACCCGATTTAGCTATTGTGAGTTTAGGTGCTAGGATAAATCCCTATTCACGACGCAAAAATAACGCGGGTTTTGCTAAATCTTGGTCTCGGTCAACTCAGACGACCTTGACCTCATGTACGCATGTGCACACACGTTTGTTGTTATTCATTTCCGTGGTTACGTTGTGTTTTCTTCGCGTAGACACTGATCTATATCTAAATACGTGGAGTAGATAGAAAAAAATGGCTAGCAAGACAAAAGAGAGAAAGGCAAGGGCAAAAAACTTCAGTGAAACCGAAATGAGTGTGTTGGTCCTGAAATGCGCCGCTTACATAAAATCTAAGCGCAAGAAGGACTTGCAGGGCGGGCGTGAGGCTGGTGTTGAGGAAGAATGTGAAGTAGACGTGCTTGCGAACGTGGAAGAATGTGGAGGTGGTTTGTAACTTTGTTCATGTAGCAAAGAACGTGTATGATTACTTGTGTTTGTGAGTGTAGATTGTCTATGAAAGAATGTGTAGAGTTAACACGTGCAAAATGCGTGATAGCGTCATAAGTGCCTGACGACGTCATTCTTTCGGTTGCTGTGCCTTTGAACAATTCTGGGTTCTACTGATTTCTTTATGGATCTTGTCGGTGATGGCCAAGATTTCCTTTCGATGGAATCGAAACTTTCTGAACACCTCTTCATCATTAAATACTTCTAACGGGTGCCTTCGGTCTCGGAATACTCGGTTTTTCCTTAACAGATTGTCATGAATTCGTTTCTTAAGCACAATCGCTGCCATCTTGCCTCTCTCGATAACCCCGGTTTATCTATTTATCTTGCCGACTTCGGGAGAATAGTTTAACACTCTGCTTTGACGCGAGTTTAGGGCTAAATCGCCGTCATGAATAGGAGAATTTAAACCGAAGTCAAGATAAATCGGGGATAGGAGATGTACGGCATGTACCAGATTGGAGAGAATCTGTTTTCCTGCGATGACAATAGTGTCACAAGAGGTCACGCCTACAAGCTCAAGAAAAACCGATGCAATACGGCTTTACGACAGCATTTCTTCACCCAGCGAGTTATCAACATGTGGAACAGCCTCCCGAATAGCGTAGTCGAGGCACCGAGCCTGAACTCGTTCAAGAACAGAGTGGACAAGCATCTACAAGGATATACGTTCAAGCTGGAGGAACCACTGGCGCAGATGATGCACAGCAATTAGGCCTTTTTTTCTCTCTTTTTCTTTATCTCACAAGTGTTATAGACTAGGCCTGGTAAAAGACCAGCTAGTATCCATAAGAACAATAAAAATACAGCCAGAGAACTACCAGAATCGGCGATAGGCCCTGGACGCCTAAGCAAGCCGAAGAATTCTATTCTATTCTATTCTATTCACCCTTCTCAAAAATCTCCTCGCAAATGACGTCACGTTATTCGACGTCAAATGATCACGTCACAGATTTTGCAAATGGAGTCTGTTTTATCGTTTTCATTGAAACACCAAAATGTAAAAAAGTCACTTTCTTTTCAAACCTCGATTCTGAAAATTTGATAATATTGAATGGGACCTAACTTCCAGTCAGTGTGCAAAATCTCAAGGAAATCCGTCCAGTAGTTTTTGAGACATAGGCCGTGGAGTCGGGACAGACACACAGACAGACAGACAGATAAAGTATGTAGGACCTCCAGTAAACCTGGAGGGAAAATATTCGATACTCAAATGTATCCCAAACAATGGTCTGAGTCTGTAATAATCCCAATTTACAAAAAGGGTAATAAACTAGATTTCGACGACTACAGAGGCATTTCTCTCCTGCCCATTTTAAGTAATACATTTTCATCCATTTTAGCGAGACGTTTGCTGAACAAGCTGGATTCCGATCAGAACATTCGACAATTGATCATGTTTTTAACCTACATTCCAACGCAATGGCGTAGCGTCTGCAGGAAAAGCCGCGAACGCCGCGATCTAAAAATAGATCAGCGAGTGACGTCTACCAACATCCGTGGACATCGCTTAAGTAGCGTGCGTGTAGCGGCCAAAACAGTAACCTGGCCAAAACAGTAACCGGAAGTCATCGCAGAGTTATCTGCGAGGGACGTGCTGAGAATTCCACTCTAAAAAGAGACGGCACCCGCCACTCCGCCTGACCATAGATTATACTAGAAGGATGCCCGACACTGCCGCGCAGCCAGCGAGGTTCCGTACGCGCACGTTTAGAAGTTCAGCAGGATGCTCACTTCCGGTAGTGGCTGACCTAGTGTTGTTGATTCGCATTTCTGCCTAGAAAAGATTGTTTCATCATGCCTAGCCATGGAAATTGCTGTGCAATCCCCTCTTGTTTTACAAGGAGCGAGGTATGCAGAGGCCTTTCATACCATTCGTTGCCAAAACTAGGCACAAACGACGAATGGAGGAAGAAACTTGACCGCGCAATTGATCGGTGCGATGAGTTGTACAACCCTGACAATGCCAGGATTTGTTCACGGCATTTCACTGAGGATTGCTTCTCATATGGTAAGTGAAAGTATAATTTTGATTAACAAATACAAGCATACACTTGTTCCACTGATTATCATCTGCCAAATTAATCTGGTTGATTTTACATGAGTCTTCAGCTCTAGAGAAACTCCACACTTCATTGGTCGAAATTTCCGCTAGAGAAGGGCAATGACGGAGTGTTTGTAAAGCATGTAAATCCATTTCTAAGCTATCGGCCCAGGAACAATCAACCATATATTTTAAACATGATGGATAGGTTCAGGAAGCTCCTATTATGACATGCTTTGCTTTCCTTTGGCATGTCATAAACGCTGAATTAACACTCCGGCACCGGATCGGCAGCAAAAATACGCTTGACATCCACACGCAACGATTACACCGAGACCGCGCAATCGAGCGATTTTCACTTACGTGAAGCGAGGTCAGAATTTAGAGTTACGGCCCTTTTCAGAGCCATGGCAACAACGCTTCCACGTGTAGTCTATGCGTGAGACCTGCCTGTCGGATTTTAAAATATAGGAGCTTTCCCGACCTACTGATGCATTCAACATACAGCTTTGAGAAATTAATGCTGTTCATGGCTTACATTTTCTTTGGATGGGGTTTCTAGTATCCCGAAATACAGCGTTTTCTGTGCAAACATGCACGCAACGAAGCGGTGGTGCAGATTCTTTGCCGCGTACGTATATCTGCGTTGACCTGCATTCGATGTGTAAAAAGTTGAAACTTTCCCGACCTACTGATGCATTCAGCATACAGCCTTGATAAATTAATGCTGTTCATGGCTTAGTTCGGTCCCGGAAAATCCTGTTTCTTCGCAGAAAACGCCGTTGTCGTGCTCGGAGAAAAAAAAATGGCCGCCGTAATATTATTTACACGCGTTTAGGCTCTATCGGACCTCGGAGGTGCGATAACTTTATACGCGAAAATTCGTATAGGATAGGCCGTAACTCTAAATTCTGACCTCGCTTCACGTAAGTGAAAATCGCTCGATTGCGCGGTCTCGGTGTAATCGTTGCGTGTGGATGTCAAGCGTATTTTTGCTGCCGATCCGGTGCCGGATCGAGAGCAAAATCTGCTTGCAAACGGGTATGTATATAGGCGCCTTAAAATCCCCCTTCCTTCCCGGTCTTAAAAAAGTTTGGAAACCCACCCCCCCCCAAAAAAAATGAACTGATCCGCCCCTGAGGATAAACGCGATTAGTCCACTAAACGGACCGACGTGCATACAGGCCCTGGACGCCTAAGCAAGCCGAAGAATTCTATTCTATTCTATTCTATTCACCCTTCTCAAAAAATCTCCTCGCAAATGACGTCACATTATTCGACGTCAAATGATAACGTCACAGATTTTGCAAAATGGAGTCTGTTGAATCGTTTTCAGTGAAACACCAAAATGTAAAAAAGTCACTTTCTTTTCAAACCTCGATTCTGAAAATTTGATAATATTGAATGGGACCTAACTTCCAGTCAGTGTGCAAAATCTCAAGGAAATCCGTCCAGTAGTTTTTGAGATATAGGCCGTGGAGACGGGACAGACAGACAGACAGACACACAGACAGATAAAGTCTGTAGGACCTCCAGTAAACCTGGAGGGATAAAGTCTGTAGGACCTCCAGTAAACCTGGAGGGATGAAAGAAACTTGATGATTATTCAATTTGTCGTTGATCTAGCTTGTTTCCACAATGTCTGTCTGTCTGTCTGTCTGTATTTTTCCTCTCGCCAAATTTTCGTACACTCAGCATCCCCCAAAGCTACGTCCGTCAACAACGGCAACTTTTCCATCAATGCATTTCATGAAAAACACATAAGAATGTTCACGCCTGACTAAAAGTGTCCGAACTGATCTCGATGCACTGAAAGCTGCTTTCGTTCGTGTCGTCTGCCTCATGGAACGACTACGCATGCGCAAGCATACATCAGGTAGTGACGCCACCACATCGTCCAGCTACTGATTACATACGAAAATTGACTGTTCTAAAATTAATTTCGCGTGCTCGCACACAAAGTAATATGAAAGAAACTTGATGATTATTCAATTTGTCGTTGACCTAGCTTCACAACGTCTGTCTGTCTGTCTGTCTGTATTTTTCCTCTCGCCAAATTTTCGTCTCACCATAGCCTACATCAGAATTATTGCTGTGTGTTGTATATTTGGTATAGAATACAATTGGCGATAAAGGTCAACTATTCTATGACGACCGACAAAAGAAAAGTTTCACATACCCTCAGCTTCCCTCAAACTCAAAGCTACGTCCGTGAACAACGGCAATTTTTCCATCAATGCATGTATGACGGTAACAGAGGAAGCCGAAAAATGTGTCGTCTGCCTCATGGAACCACTACGCATGCGCAAGCATACATCAGTGAGTGACGCCACCACATCGTCAAGCTACTGATTACATCGAAAATTGACTTCTAAAATTAATTTCGCGTGCCCGCACACGAATTAATATGAAAGAAACTTGATGATTATTCAATTTGTCATTGACCTAGCTTCACAAAGTCTGTCTGTCTCTCTGTATTTTTCCTCTCGCCAAATTTTCGAATATCACCATAGCCTACATCTGCATTATTGCTGTGTGTTGTATATTTGGTATAGAATACAATTGGTGACAAAGGTCTACTATTCTAAGACGACCCGACAAAAGAAAAGNNNGGCGGGTGTGGTGGGGTACGGGCAGTAATAGCCGGTTAGCCTTTCCTTCACGTCAAACTGCTTCTCCTCCCGGTTCATCTAGCACTTCATGGTTTGAGGTTGCCAATGTTGTTGTCCTTATTTGTTGTTTATATTTTTCAATAAGAAAAGAACATAGTATCGTAGTATGCATTCGGCATTGCGATTCTCTTAGTTTTGTGACGTTGGATAGTTTTTGTGACGTTGGATTGTGGGACGGTGGAGTTGGATATGGCGTAAGAAGAGAGAAGAGGGAGATTCGTGAGAAGGAAAGGGAAAAGGGAGCGAAAACGGTTAGTGTCGTGTGCCCTTGGACGCTGCGATAAACTAAGGTGAATAAACCACTTAGAAAAGTCACCGGTTCAACTTGTTATCTCGAATACCCATCCGCGCTTCAACACCGATTGCCATGCTCGACAGCCACTCGCCCTACCACACATATTATTTCATCTTGCCGTATTTCACTTTGATTCAGGGGGAACGTGAAAATCATTCACCTGCAATGTCTTTCAGGATCTGACGGGTCAGAAGGCGACTGCAGACCACGCTTCCCAGCTGCTGACCAAGCGCTTCACCTCAGCAGGCACCAGGAGAGAGCCTCTTGTGCTGATTGTGGATGAGGTGAGAGACAGAATGGCCCATCCTTGGAGCCCCTGGATGACCTCTGCATCAGCTGGAGCCCCTGCTTGTTGGGCTTTCAGGGCCTGTTCAGCAGCTCAGCCAGGGGCAGCCCCATGCAGCCATAGGGCGCGTTTGTTTGGCCCAAAATCTCAAGTTTCTCCCTGAATGGCTAGTTAAGGGCAAATGAGACGCTCCTACAGCTAGAAAAACGACCAATCATCTCGCAAGGTGGAAGAACATGGCTGCGTCCCGGCGCCAGAGTCGGTGAAGAAGTTTCCGATAGACGAAATTACTGACGATACAGATATTCAATCAGGTTTTCACTTGAAAGAACACACCATCGTGTCATATCAGATGGCACCGGAACTTTTTCAACAAAGAAAAAGCAACCTGGGTTCAACTGTAGACAATTTTGTCAAAAATGTTAGGCCTCGATTCGTTTCCATCAATTCAAGGGACATAATTCATAGAGCGTAGTGTTGCGTGTTTGCAAGCATTAAAAATGTTTTCGGCAGTGTATGTCCAGAAATAACATATACACCTGCTCCTCAAGATATACAAATGAACTCTCAAGCTGTAAACACTTCCGTGTACATACACTTTTCCATTCTCACACCCTGAGAAGCACATTACAGGCACTGTTATCTCTGAACACCTGCCCAACATCGCACTGCCTCCGCCATTTTGACTCATCCAGGTCACTGCAAAGGGAAGCATCGAGGGAGCTCCGGATCTCTCTCGGTTTCACGCCTTCACGGCGAGTGTGTTCTTATGAGCGAGGAACGTAGGCAACACCTAGCCCTCGCAATTCTCTCGAGATTTTGAGCCAAACAAATGCACCCATAGAGGCTAGTGGAGGCATGGGGCAGTTCAGACTATCCAGATCCAACAGTGCCTTCAAACCAACCTGCACACAGCAGTTGATGCTCTCCTTGTTCAATATGTCTGAGTCAAAATCCCTGCTACTTAGCTTAGCTTCTGTCAGCAGTCCCTCTCTCCTGTATTGAACTTCTTCAGTCCATCCCTCCCTGGTGTTTCCTGCTTTTCAAACTATTCTCCTACTGACTGGAGTGTTTTCTATGTTTATTGCTGCAGATTTTGCTCTGGAGTAAAGCATGAATGATCAGTTGGTTTACTTGGGTTAGTTAGAGCATCAGTGAGAGTGAATGATGAACCAGCAGTTTCTTTGTCCAGTTTCTTTTGCCCTTCTCAGGCTGATGTGACTTGCACAAGACAAATAGAAGTGCCAGATTCTATGTCACTGAAATTTTATGAAAAGTTTCAGACTATTGGAATTCAGGTTTTCAAAGTTTGTTATTTGTTAATGTATAAACTTGGTTTGAAGAATTTGAGAGTTTATACAATTTGTCACATTTGTTGCACGCGTGTGTGTGTACGTGCATGTCTGCATCAGTTTTAAGGATTGAGAGAACTATTTGTCTGTTAATCTTTGGTCCATGAAGGCTGACTTCATCTCTATGTTGTGTTGCCTGGCACACTCCAGTCCATGAAGGCTGACTTCATCTCTATGTTGTGTTGCCTGGCACACTTCAGTCCATGAAGGCTGACTTCATCTCTATGTTGTGTTGCCTGGCACACTCCAGTCCATGAAGGCTGACTTCATCTCTGTGTTGTGTTGCCTGGCACACTCCAGTCCATGAAGGCTGACTTCATCTCTGTGTTGTGTTGCCTGGCACACTCCAGTCCATGAAGGCTGACTTCATCTCTATGTTATGTTGCCTGGCACACTCCAGTCCATGAAGGCTGACTTCATCTCTGTGTTGTGTTGCCTGGCACACTCCAGTCCATGAAGGCTGACTTCATCTCTGTGTTGTGTTGCCTGGCACACTCCAGTCCATGAAGGCTGACTTCATCTCTATGTTGTGTTGCCTGGCACACTCCAGTCCATGAAGGCTGACTTCATATCTATGTTGTGTTGCCTGGCACACTCCAGTCCATGAAGGCTGACTTCATCTCTATGTTGTGTTGCCTGGCACACTTAAGTCCATGAAGGCTGACTTCATCTCTGTGTTGTGTTGCCTGGCACACTCCAGTCCATGAAGGCTGACTTCATCTCTATGTTGTGTTGCCTGGCACACTCCAGTCCATGAAGGCTGACTTTCATCTCTGTGTTGATGTGTTGCCTGGCACACTTAAGTCCATGAAGGCTGACTTCATCTCTATGTTGTGTTGCCTGGCACACTCCAGTCCATGAAGGCTGACTTCATCTCTGTGTTGTGTTGCCTGGCACACTCCAGTCCATGAAGGCTGCCTTCATCTCTATGTTGTGTTGCCTGGCACACTCCAGTCCATGAAGGCTGACTTCATCTCTGTGTTGTGTTGCCTGGCACACTCCAGTCCATGAAGGCTGACTTCATCTCTGTGTTGTGTTGCCTGGCACACTCCAGTCCATGAAGGCTGACTTCATCTCTGTGTTGTGTTGCCTGGCACACTCCAGTCCATGAAGGCTGACTTCATCTCTATGTTGTGTTGCCTGGCACACTCCAGTCCATGAAGGCTGACTTTCATCTCTGTGTTGATGTGTTGCCTGGCACACTCCAGTCCATGAAGGCTGACTTCATCTCTGTGTTGTGTTGCCTGGCACACTCCAGTCCATGAAGGCTGACTTCATCTCTGTGTTGATGTGTTGCCTGGCACACTCCAGTCCATGAAGGCTGACTTCATCTCTATGTTGTGTTGCCTGGCACACTCCAGTCCATGAAGGCTGACTTCATCTCTATGTTGTGTTGCCTGGCACACTCCAGTCCATGAAGGCTGACTTTCATCTCTGTGTTGTGTTGCCTGGCACACTCCAGTCCATGAAGGCTGACTTCATCTCTATGTTGTGTTGCCTGGCACACTCCAGTCCATGAAGGCTGACTTTCATCTCTGTGTTGTGTTGCCTGGCACACTCCAGTCCATGAAGGCTGACTTTATCTCTATGTTGTGTTGCCTGGCACACTCCAGTCCATGAAGGCTGACTTTATCTCTATGTTGTGTTGCCTGGCACACTCCAGTCCATGAAGGCTGACTTCATCTCTGTGTTGTGTTGCCTGGCACACTCCAGTCCATGAAGGCTGACTTCATCTCTATGTTGTGTTGCCTGGCACACTCCAGTCCATGAAGGCTGACTTCATCTCTATGTTGTGTTGCCTGGCACACTCCAGTCCATGAAGGCTGACTTCATCTCTGTGTTGTGTTGCCTGGCACACTCCAGTCCATGAAGGCTGACTTCATCTCTGTGTTGTGTTGCCTGGCACACTCCAGTCCATGAAGGCTGACTTCATCTCTGTGTTGTGTTGCCTGGCACACTCCAGTCCATGAAGGCTGACTTCATCTCTATGTTGTGTTGCCTGGCACACTCCAGTCCATGAAGGCTGACTTCATCTCTGTGTGATGTGTTGCCTGGCACACTCCAGTCCATGAAGGCTGACTTCATCTCTGTGTTGTGTTGCCTGGCACACTCCAGTCCATGAAGGCTGACTTCATCTCTGTGTTGATGTGTTGCCTGGCACACTCCAGTCCATGAAGGCTGACTTCATCTCTGTGTTGTGTTGCCTGGTACAATCCAGTCCACGAAGGCTGACTTCATCTCTGTGTTGTGTTGCCTGGCACACTCCAGTCCATGAAGGCTGACTTCATCTCTGTGATGTGTTGCCTGGCACACTCCAGTCCATGAAGGCTGACTTCATCTCTGTGTTGTGTTGCCTGGCACACTCCAGTCCATGAAGGCTGCCTTCATCTCTATGTTGTGTTGCCTGGCACACTCCAGTCCATGAAGGCTGTAATGTTTTGATCTCCCGATCACGTTGTGTATCAAGGGAAGCAACTCCATTGGGAAAGTGACGTCCCGGCACTCGTCATAACGGAATCGAGAATAAATACTGATTACCTGAACCGTCTGATGAATCCCTTCAACTACCTATCCTAAATGGTCACCGACCATAACATGGTGTCAGAAGTGGGATAAAAAAACGACGGACAGCCCGAAAACAAACTGTGAGTAAACAAATTCTCTCGCAAGCTTTCCCACTAGTCTCGATCAGCATGGCTTCAGCAACGGGTAACCCTTCATTGAACTGGGCGGCGCGCAACCTCAACGAGGAATGGAAGAAGTTCGAGCAACACGCAAAGCTCATGTTCAAAGGCCCCCTACGTGCGGTTGAGCAAGAAAGCCAGTGCGCATACCTGCTGATATGGGTCGGCGAAACAGGCCGAGAAATTTACAACTCATGGAATTTAACAGAAGAAGAAAGCAAGTCCATCAATACTCTTTATGAAAAATTCGGACAACATAGCCTTCCTCGAAAAAACTCCGTCTTCTCTCGCTACCTCTTCCAAAAACGCGAACAAAGACAGGACGAAACCTTTGACGCGTTCGTCACTGACTTAAGAAATAAAGTAAAAGAATGTTTGTTCGATAAACCGGAAGAACGTGTGCGAGATCAAATAGTGGCAGGCATCGCCTCCACAACCATCAGAGAAAAGCTCCTAAATGAAGGAGACGATCTAACAATGATGAAGGCCATAGATATTGCCAACACTTTCGAAGTCACACAGAAACAACTGCAATCAATGTCTGTCACCACATCAGTCGACTCTCTTCACACACGCAAAAGCGCCAGAAAACACACAGAGATAAGGCACAAGACCTGCAGAAACTGTGGCGGCACTCATGGCAAGAGGCAGTGCCCTGCATTTGGAAAAAAATGTTCATACTGCAATAAAATGAACCACTTTGCTGCCGTTTGCTTACGAAAAAAGCACAGCAAGAAGATCCACAACGTGGAGGAAGAAGACGAGTACGAAAACGACGACAGTGACAACCAGGATGGAAAGCTGATGATCGATACCATCGACAACCAGCAGAAGCACAGAAACGCGGCATACGCTGACATCAAGGTGGGGACCAAAATCATAAAATTCAAGATAGACACTGGAGCTCAAGTCAACGTCATCCCTGTCTCCGTATTCAAGACCCTGTCCAAGCCACCTAAACTGAGAGATACTCAACAGCGCCTTGTTGCCTACTCAGGACAGCCTCTGGACGTCCGAGGATACGTTGAGGTCCCATGCACCTACAAGAATCACAGCATCAAAAGCCGTTTCTACATTGCTGACACCAAGGGCCACTCTGAGCCAGTCCTAGGACTCCGAACTTGCCTAGACCTGCAGCTGATTCAGCTCATTCTCTCCGTGGATGCCTCAGAAGAGCCCATGACCAAGGACACCATCCTGAAATACTACAAAAACCTCTTCACAGGTTTCGGATGCCTTGAAGGTGAAGTAAAAATCCACCTCAAGCGAGACACAATCCCTGTCGTCCATCCAGTACGCCGAGTACCATTTGCCCTGAGAAATCAGTTGAAAACTGAACTCCAAGAACTGGAGAAATCTGGAATAATCTCCAGAGTAACATCGCCAACCGACTGGGTAAACTCTCTGGTCATCGTCCAGAAGCAAAGCGGTAAACTCAGGATCTGCCTTGACCCAAAAGACCTCAATAAAGCCATCAAAAGACCACATTATCCGATGCCTACTCTGGAAGACGCACTCTCCAAAACAGCAGGTGCGAAGTACTTCAGCAAACTGGATGCACTGTCTGGCTACTGGCAAATGAAGCTAAGCGACGAATCATCTGTTCTCACTACCTTCAACACACCCTTCGGACGCTACCGATTCCACAGGCTTCCATTTGGGCTCGTCAATGCTCAAGATGAGTTCCAACGAAAAATGGATGAGATCTTCGAAGGAATCCCAGGAGTCACAACTCTAGTAGATGACATCCTCGTCACTGGCCGTACCCGCAAAGAACACGACCAGAACCTACGAGCAACACTCCAGAGAGCCACAGAAAGGGACTTGAAGTTCAACCAAGACAAAATGATCATCGCAGCCAAAGAAGTCAAATACTTCGGTCACATCATGTCTGCCGAAGGACTAAAACCAGACCCTGCCAAAGTGAAGGCCGTCGAAGAAATGGCACCGCCAAACAACAAAAAAGAACTCCAAACCTTCCTGGGAATGGTAACCTACCTCTCCAAATTTGCACCACAACTTTCAGAAGTCACCCAACCTATGCGACAACTCCTGAAAGAAGACAGCGAATTCATCTGGGACCAACAGCAAGACAAAGCACTCCAACTGACGAAGCGAATCATCTCCAGTCAGCCCGTGCTCGCCTTCTTTGACCCAGAAAAAACTATCACCCTACAAGCAGATGCAAGCAAACATGGCCTTGGCGCAACAATCCTTCAAGACGGGAAGCCAATAGCCTTTGCATCAAAATCCCTGACTCCAACTGAGCAGAACTATGCTCAAATAGAAAAAGAGCTCTATGCCATATGGTTCGGATGCCAGCGTTTCCACCAGTACATTTATGGACACAGAGTCAGAGTAGAGTCTGACCACAAGCCCCTGGAAAGCATAACCAAAAAACCACTTGCAGCAGCCCCACCTCGCCTGCAACGCATGCTCCTCCAACTCCAGAAGTACGACCTGGAAATTGTTCATGTACCCGGAAAGGACATACCCGTCCCCGACACGCTGTCAAGGAACTTCATCCAAGCAGAACCACAAGACACAAGTAACGCAAAAAACCTCGACGAGTACGTCCACTACATCACCAGACATCTACCTGTCTCCAACTCCAAGATGGATCAGCTAAGGACCTCCACCGGAGAAGATCTCCAGTTTCAAGACCTCATGAAAACCATACAAGAAGGTTGGCCACACAAGCGCGACACCTGCAAAAACAGCATCAAAGAGTACTGGAACATCCGAGATGAACTCTCCATCATCGATGGAATCATCTACAAGGGCGAGAAGATCCTCGTACCTCAAGCAATGCGACCAGAGATGCTGCAGAAGATACATGCCAGCCACCTGGGCATCGAGAAGACCAGAGCAGCGAGCCCGAGACATCCTCTTCTGGCCAGGCATGTCAAACCAGATTCACCAAACAGTCACCGCCTGCCCCGTTTGCTCCAAACTCAGCAAATCCAACTCAAAGGAACCGCTGATCCCTCACAAGCCTCCATCTCGTCCATGGCAGAAGATCGGCACAGATTTGTTCACATGGAGCAACAGAAATTTCCTAATCACCGTAGACTACTACAGCCGTTTCTTCGAAATTGATGAATTGCTTACAACTACTTCCCATGCAGTCATCAGGAAACTATCGGCACATTTTGCTCGCCATGGCATCCCAGAGACCGTGATAAGCGACAACGGTCCACAGTTCACCGCCAAGGAGTTTCAAGATTTCACCACCAAATGGGACTTCAGCCACATCACCTCCAGCCCAGGTTACCCGCAGTCCAATGGCTTGGCAGAAAAGACAGTCCAAACAGCTAAGCGCATCCTCTCCAAAGCAAAACTTGATGGCGCCAATCCACTCTTTGCCCTGCTCGAGTATCGATGTACTCCTGTGGATGACCTCGCCTCACCAGCTCAACTTCTAATGGGCCGCCAGCTCCGCTCCATCCTGCCAGCTGCCGAAACAACTCTACAACCTACCACCATCAATCCTAACAAAGTAACCTCGAGACGACAGCAGATTCAGGCAACACAGAAAAAATACTACGACCGCTCCGCTCGCCCTCTGAAACCACTGAAACCTGGTGACACAGTAAATGTCCAACTCTTCAAAGGAGATGCATGGAAACCTGCTACTGTCACCAACTTGAAGAGCACCCCACGAACATACCAAGTGGAGACAAACGACGGTGGTACCTACACCCGCAATCGACGTTTCCTCAGGCCACGAGCATCAACACCACAACAACAAACATCACAGCAACGTGCGCCAACACCAGTTCCAGAAGCCCCACCAAGCCTCACAGGCAGAATGGAAACAGAGTTTCAAGAAAATACAGACTCAGCCTCACGACCAGTACCAACACTTGGAAGTTACACAACCAGATCAGGCCGAGCAGTGAAGAGTCCCAAGAGACTGGATCTGTAGACACACCTATATCTACATCAATATGATCAGACACGCAGGACACAACACATTAACCGGATAGGCTATTTCAGGACGTGGACTTGTAATCAACATACATATGAGCAAACAGCCAGCACACGTTACACCAGTGATACAACCATGGAAGACAAACAGGATTTTAAATTAATGCTTAATGTGTCCCATAATTTTATCCCTGTACATTGAAGTTTCTTCCCTCTTAATTTGATCCTCATAATTATTTCTTTCCATAAGAAGAGGGATGTAATGTTTTGATCTCCCGATCACGTTGTGTATCAAGGGAAGCAACTCCATTGGGAAAGTGACGTCCCGGCACTCGTCATAACGGAATCGAGAATAAATACTGATTACCTGAACCGTCTGATGAATCCCTTCAACTACCTATCCTAAATGGTCACCGACCATAACAAAGGCTGACTTCATCTCTGTGTTGATGTGTTGCCTGGCACACTCCAGTCCATGAAGGCTGACTTCATCTCTGTGTTGATGTGTTGCCTGGCACACTCCAGTCCATGAAGGCTGACTTCATCTCGGTGTTGGGTTGCCTGGCACACTCCAGTCCATGAAGGCTGACTTCATCTCTGTGTTGTGTTGCCTAGCTGGACCTGTTGTGGACCAGGAAGCAGGACGTGCTGTACAACATCTTTGACTGGCCCACCAACACCCAGTCCAAGCTTGTGGTCATCGCCATTGCCAACACCATGGATCTTCCAGAACGCATTGTGATCAAGCGAGTTGCCAGCAGAATGGTGAGTGTTATTCCCCCATGATGGTCCCAGTTGCAGATTTTGGCATGTGTGATGTTGCCATGGACTCAACACACCAAGTTTAATCGTTGTTCTCTTGTCTGCAGCAGCTTCAAGTTGAAAGTCGTTTAGAGAAAACTATATAAAGAAGTTTTACTCAGTCCATGTTCATGTGTATTTCTTCATATTCATTCTGTCTGTCTGTCTGTCTGTCTGTGTCTCTCTCTCTCTCTCTCTCTCTCTCTCTCTCTCTCTCTCTCTCTCTCTCTCTCTCTCTCTCTCTTTTCTCTTTTTTTTTCTCTCTCTCTCTTCTCTCTCTCTCTTTGCAGTAGTTTTACTCCATTTATTTCACTTCAGAATATCAGCGGGAAAAATAATCTTATAACAGCATCTTGAGTTAAATTCCTCAAAGTATCTCAGCAAAGAGTGTAATCTGGAAACTTGTATATGGGTACTTAATGTATATTTTACCTTGAATGATAGGTCAAATTTTCAGTGGCAGGATAAGGAAGAATAATTAAGTTTTTTAATTTTTTAATTTGATTTAATAGAAGGAAATACTTCATTCAACTAAATATTTTCTTGCAGAAGTGTGTTGGGTTGTTGTTGTGGTTTTTTTTCCTCTCTCGGAGATTTATATTCAAATCATTGTTTGATGAGACAGCACTTGAAAGACTTCATGTGGATCTCTGTGGCTGAGTGGTTAGCTCCCCTGACCTGCAGGCGCTAGCAGCCAGTGAGTGCAGTGTTCCCAGCTGTGCAGTTCCCAGGGTTGAGCAAGGCGCTTAACTCAGGTTGTTTCTCCCCACCCAGGAGTTGAACCCTGTACTTGTGAGCTCAGTGATGGCCCACTGTAGTGCAATTAACTCTTATATGCACCCATCAACCAGCATCAGGTTAAGATATCCCCAGGGAGTGGAGTTGGTGCTGGTATCTAACTGTATGCCCCATCTGCCTGTCACTATTTCTGTCCTTAGGTGGCAGTGCAAGATTGATGAAGTGGCCCAGAGATCAGAGGGTAAAACAAAAATCGGTTTGAGATCCAGACATGGGTGATGAGTCGCTATATAAAACCACACCTTTACTTTTTCTTTTTTTAAAAACAGGGTCTCACTAGGATGAGCTTTCAGCCCTACACCTTCAGCCAGCTAGAGGAAATTGTGTCGTCCCGCCTGAAGGGTCTGCATGTCTTTGAGGACGAGGCAGTGGAGCTGGCTGCCAGAAAGGTCGCCGCCGTGTCTGGAGATGCCCGCAGAGCCCTAGACATCTGCCGCCATGCCACAGACATCGCTGCTGCCGAGGGGTCAACCAAGAATCTGCGAGTCACCATGGAGCATGTCAACACAGCCCTGCATGAAATGTTTGCGTCGCCCAAAATTCTTGCCATAAGGTCAGTCTGTCATGGGGAATGAATGGACTGATAGTTTTGGCATAAGAGAAGCTTCTTCTCTTTTTTTTTCAAATGAACGCAAAATGCTTTTTTGTTTTACTCTTGAGATGGTTGTAAACATGGAGATTATCAGTGTTGGTACTGTTCAAAGAATTGTCAGTTTATGCTGTTATTTCTTAAAAAATCTGGTGTTTTTTTTCTTAAAAGGTAAATATTTCTACTGTCATCTTTTCTTAGTGTTTTTCATGTCTGTTGATTAAAAAATTGTTTTTATAGAAAAGAATTTGCTAGGTATCAATAGTTTGCTTTCTCATTCTGAATCAACTGAATGCTAAATTGTTGAATGTTTTTAACCTTTTAGAATCTGCGAGTGAATTTAACCACTCTCTAAAATGCAGACTATTCTGAGCAGAAAAATTGTTCACAGCCTGGGCTTGGTAGACATAGACCTGTGGTTATGTCATTGCCCTGGCACAATAGTAGGCCTATCTCCATACTGCTTAGGCAGACTAGAAGCTTTCTCTGCTAAGTATAGACTGACCTTTGCAGCTATGTCATGTCTTGGGAGGGAAACGGTTAATTAGGGAATGCCTGGTTGCCAGGTTAGAATCTGTGATTGAATTTTTCCTCATAAATGTCTCCCGATGCTCATGACAATGGTGAAATAGTTGGTAGTCCAGTGCCAATGCCAAACACGCAGGTCTCGGGATCTTCTCAGAAAGAGCCTTGTTAGAGGATTTGAAACTCACTAATTCTTTGGCCAAATCTATAACACCAGAATTTCAATTTACTACTACTATTACTACTATCTCTACTACTACTACTACTACTACTACTACTACTACTACTACTACTACTATCACTTCTACTACTATCACTACTACAACTACTACTATCACTACTACAACCACTACCACTACTACTACAACTACTTCCACTACTACTACAACTACTACTACTACAACTACTACCACTACTACTATCACTACTACTACTACTACTGTCACTACTACTACTACTACTATCACTACTACTACTACTACTACTACTACTATCAGTATATCACTACTACTACTACCACTAACACTTCTACTACCACTACTACTACTACAACTACTACCACTACTACTACAACCACTACTACTTCTACTGCTACTATTACTACTATTACTACTACTACTACCACTGCTATTAATAGTACCACTACTATTACTACTACCACTACTATTACTATTGCTACTACCGCCACCACCACCACCACTACTATCACTACTACTACTACTAACACTATTACTACTACTACTATTACTACTACCACTTCTACTGCTACTACTACTAATACTAACACCACTACCACTACTATTACTTCTACTACCACCACCACTACTACAACCACCACTACTACTACTACTACTACTACCACCACTACTACTACTGCACAAGTCTACAGTTCTGTGACTGAGGGGAGCACTGCTGTCTTGCAGGAGTGCCTCTGCCCAGGAGAAGCTGCTGCTGAAGGCGCTGGTGGCAGAGTTCCAGAGGTCGGGGCTGGAGGAGGCGGAGCTGGGCAGGCTGTACACCCAGCACCTGGCCCTTGCCAGATTTGAAGGTACTGCCTGACTGTAGCAGTGTGGTGTCTCTCTGTATGTATGTATGAATGTATGTATGTATGTACTGCTTTGTGTCACATCAGCAGTGTGGTGTCTCTCTGTATGTATGTATGTATGTATATATGTATGTACTGCTTTGTGTCACATCAGCAGTGTGGTGTCTCTCTGTATGTATGTATGAATGTATGTATGTACTGCTTTGTGTCACATCAGCAGTGTGGTGTCTCTCTGTATGTATGTATGTACTGTTTTGTGTCTAGTCAGTGTATGTACTGCCTGACTGTAGCAGTGTGGTGTCTCTCAGTATGTTTGTATGTATGGATGTATGTATGTATGTATGTATGTATGTATGTATGTATGTACTGCTTTGTGTCTAGTGAGTGTATGTACTGCCCGACTGTAGCAGTGTGGTGTCTGTATGTATGTATGTACTGCATTGTGTCTAGTCAGTGTATGCACTGCCTGACTGTAGCAGAGTGGTGCCTCTCTGTATGTATGTATGTATGTATGTATGTATGTATGTATGTACTGCATTGTGTCTAGTCAGTGTATGTACTGCCTGACTGTAGCAGTGTGGTGCAAGGGAAGCATCAGAAATGTGGAGTGCTGCACGGGAAAAGAACTGGAAACAACTGGTCCAAAAAAGACAGCAATGGAGATACAGAGTTTCTTATCCAGGGGGACCCACTCCTGATGCATTAAAGGGACCAGCCCTACTGCTACCTTGGATTCGACATCAGCCTGACCTCCACTGCAGCAACATGCCAAGCAGCAAAAGTCGCGGAGGAGTTCAAGACCACACTGATGAAAATGGACACAGCTCCCCTGCCAGTCACAGCGAAGTTACAGGCCATCGACATCATGGGGCCATCCAGATTCAACTTCTTGTTCTCCAACCTCACCTTTACAGTGAAGTGCCTAGACGAGATGGAGAACGAAATAGTCCAGTTGGTGAGGAAATGGCTTCGTTTGAGCAATTCCTCCAACCGTGACTTCATGTTCTGCCCCAGGGGAGAAGGGGGGCTAGGACTGATCAACCCTCACACCGCTTACAACGCCACGCGCCTGTCATTTGCACTTTCCGTCTTGAACAGTGACGACAAGCAGGTGCGAGAAACAGCTCGAGCGTCCCTACAGCTCCAGATGACGAAAAGAAAAGTACAGGCTGCCCTTCCAGATGACGAAAACTCATTTGCAGGATTTCGTACGAACGCAGAGGGAAAAGTTGAAAAGAACACCAAAGTCAACTGGGTTAAATCAGACTGGATTCACATCAATGAAATCTGTGTGCGTGAAAAAGCACTCCTCCTCAAAGGATCAGATGATTTGTACACCCTCCATACCGAAGTAGATGAAGCTGTCAGCGTCATGACCAGGGACAGTAAGAGTGCCTCTACCATCATTAAAAGAAAACATCTGGCAGCGCATGCCGAAGCCTGGCGAGAGAAGCATTCTCAAGGCAGAGTACAAAGGGAGGCTACCTCTGCAGACCACAAGCTTTCGTCAGCCTTCCTGCAAAACGTCAAACTGAGTGACGATGTCGTGCGCATCATCGTGAGGGGGAGACTGCAGTTGCTTCAATGCAATAGTCTCCTAGCCACGTACTATCCGCAGCTATACAGGAGGTCATGCTCGCTCTGCAACCACCCCAGTGACACGGCCTCTTACGTTCTGAATGGCTGCAAAGTACGCCAAAATGTACCAAGCAAGGCACAATCGGATCGTGCACCTCATCTACAGGAATCTGCCTCGAAAAGACACCAGCAGAGTACTCATGGACAGCGTCATGTCTCCACAGCTGTTCCAGTCTGCCACCCCCTTCACAACCACAGCGACAAGACCAGACCTCGCACTCATCAACGAGGAGGAGCGAGAAGTGTTGCTCGTGGAGATCTCTGTGCCCTTTGATGCGCATATTAACACATGCTATGAGAACAAATTTCAGAAGTACATTCAGCTGTGTCATGACATCACTGTGCTGGGGTACAGATGCCTGGTGATCTGCATAGTGATTGGCAGCCTGGGCACTGTGCACAGACGGGTGGTGTCGGGGCTGGAGCTGCTGGGTGTCCGCGCTACTCGTCCAAGTGGCTTGCGCGGTGCCTCAGCATCAGCACAGCCCTAGGATCCTTCCAGGTGTGGCAGAGACGGTGCTGTGACCTGAGAACAAGAACTCCCCATGTCCCTAACTCACAAACTGAACTGATAAACTTTTGATTCGGTACCGCTTTCACCCACGATAACATTTGCCATGCCCTCGCGTTGTCTCGCACTGTCACGGCAGATGAAAACAAAACCGTCTGCATGTACTGTCCACCGCGATCTGTGGCAACATGTGCCATGTGGTGCTCTCAGTTCGATGTCACAAAACATGACCATGAAGGCATACTAGCAATTGCAGGAGAGCAAATATTGTTGTGATAATTTTGCACAAGAATCCTGAATAAAACTGGATTATGTATGTATGTATGTACTGCATTGTGTCTAGTCAGTGTATGTACTGCCTGACTGTAGCAGTGTGGTGTATGTATGTATGTATGTACTGCATTGTGTCTAGTCAGTGTATGTACTGCCTGACTGTAGCAGTGTGGTGTATGTATGTACTGCTTTGTGTCTAGTGAGTGTATGTACTGCCTGACTGTAGCAGTGTGGTGTCTCTCTGTATGTATATATGTATGTATGTATGTATGTATGTATGTATGTATGTATGTATGTATGTATGTATGTATGTATGTACTGCTTTGTGTCTAGTCAGTGTATGTACTGCCTGACTGTAGCAGTGTGGTGTATGTATGTATGTATGTACTGCTTTGTGTCTAGTGAGTGTATGTACTGCCTGACTGTAGCAGTGTGATGTCTCTCTGTATGTATATATATATGTATGTATGTCTGTATGTATGTATGTACTGCTTTGTGTCTAGTCAGTGCATGTACTGCCTGACTGTAGCTGTGTGGTGTATGTATGTATGTATGTATTGCATTGTGTCTAGTGAGTGTATGTACTGCCTGACTGTAGCAGTGATCCTGTGTGGTGTCTCTCTGTATGTATTGCATTGTGTCATTAGTGGTGGAGGTTTGTGATTTCTGTAAGTGTTTTTAGACAAGTGAGGTGAGTATGGAGTGTGTGTGCGTGCGTGTGTGTGCTTGCATGCATTTGTCTTGTGTGTATGAGTACATGTTGTATTTGTTTGATAAAAGTCTGTGGAATCAGATCTGATAGCATTTCAACCTTATCTTAGGCAACAACAAAAATAGTTGTGGCTATGGAAACCTGACCAACCCAATTTTTTATCACCTGACTTTCCACTTTATTTTTCAATTGTAAAAAAAAAAGAAAAAAAAGGAAGAAATGTATGGGAATCATCAAATTATGTGCTGCCCCATCTTCCCTACCCTGTGAGCACTTGGGGAACCCAGGGTTTTTTTCAGGGACAGAGAAATTGTGTTTTCTGTTCAATCTGACCTCTTCTATAAACATAAAACTTGTTGGGTTTTTTTAAGTTCAGGCTGACCTACCAACCTCCCTTTTGTGTGTGTATGCGTGCATGTGTGCACGCACGCGCCATGTTACCGCGACCACAATGTTTTCTTCTTTTTCCTTATAACATCTCAACACACCCTACCATATGTACTTTTCCCCCGTATTTTGTCATTTCTTGTCTTGCATCTCATCTTCCATTCTGGATCTGGACGGCATATGTTCACAGAATCCAAAACGTCTAATGCCAGCCACTGTTGTAAGTGTGGAGGATGCTTGTTCATGAAGCTCTGCCCTGTCTGTCACCAGGTCTGCCACCCCCCACCACCTGCCAGATAGCGGCCATGTGTGCACGTCTGGGAGCAGTGCGTCTGCTCCTCGTGGAGCATGGGCACATGGACATGCTGATGCGCGTCAAGCTGAATGTGGGTCAGGACGATGTGCTCTATGCACTGAAGGACTCCGCCTGATCAACAGCCTCCATCTCCAAGGGAGGTGCTGGATGATGAAGTGGGTGCAGGGATTGAGCACCTGAGAGTTTGTGATGAGACAGTGGTGTGAGCATGATTCCCTGCGTGGTCAAGTAATGCATTGCTACATGGCCGACCACCCCAATTATCCAGAAAGGGAAGGGAAGAGGGCTGGACACAATCACTACATTTCAGGGCTAGGTTCACCACTTGCCCCTCTCAGACCAAAAGTAATGGTGAAGAGGGAGTTTAGGGATGGTGGGCTTCATAGGATGACAGCCATGCTACTACACTCAAACACAGCAATCTCAAAACCATAAAAATCTACCTCAACAGAAACCCAACATTGCGCCCAACTAAACCAATAGACACCCACAGGAACGCAACACGAAGTTACTAGCCCATAGAAGAAAAAAAGAAGAAGTTGGAATCTATAGGAAAAACCCACTGCTGGAGTGCAAGCTCACCAAGTTCTCCCACTTATATACCACAGGATTTACAATGACAGACTCTTTCTATTGCTCTTGGGTGTTCTTTAATCATGCACTCACCAGAAATCACAATAAAAATCAACAATTCACAACTCCAAACCAGCAAACAAACAAATAAAGCAAAAATTTCCTTACCATAACATCCCGTTGATAAACAGCAACATTGCAACAAACAACACAATAATAGCAATGTGTTCCACTGCTTACAGAAGGGGAATTAAAAATTTTTTATCAGGCCATTCCCGAAACATCCCCCTGTGGGTCCAGGGTAAGAATTGACCCACCGGGTCTCCCTATGAGATTCGTAAGAGGCGAATAACTAGGGACACTGACTTTGCGTTTACTCTAAACTGTTCCAGTGATTTTCGTGCTTAATGGCCTTACATAGCCTACAAAGGCTGATAGGCTGTAAAACACCATCCATCCATCCATCCTGAAACACACTCACACACACACACACACACACCCAATGACACAAATATGGACAGAAATCCCATTATCTGCCATTCTAAGCATCCCCTGTAAGAGTTCTCCATGTGGAGGTTACTTGTAGACACCCCACTTACCTCTGGAATCGGCAGTGGAAGAGCTTTTCAGGCCTGCTCCAGAAGCTCAACCCCAGTCAGCATGAGGGACCGTTAGCGACACTGGTGGAGATGGGAACATTTCACATTGTTGGGCAATGTTTCCTTGCTGCGAGTGTCTGCCCCAGCCTGTGTCGTACAGTGCATCATTCCTTCCGGGCCCTTACTTTCATGAAGGTGGTCTTTGTGCAGTGCTCGAGGCAGAGGTAGGTAGAGGTGGTGTATGAGTAGGTGCAGGTGTGAGCAAATGTCAGAACACTTTAGATCCATGCTAGACACTAGCAATATACTTCATATGCAAAACATTCCAGAAAGTTATATCTCTTCATCCACATATTCTCCACTAAAAAGCAAGTTAATATATTCAAGCAACTTAAGAATCATTGTACATTTCCACAGCGTGTCCATTACCGATGCAGCCTCAACTGAGTCCATGCTGCAGATATGTGTATCGGGCTGGCAAGCCACTGTTTTGGTCGGGACTATTGAAGTAGTTAGGAGGAGGAGGAGATGTAGTCCCAGTGCTTTTTTTGTCATTTGTTATGGGATAGTGGATGTGGTGGGGTATTTGGTGGTGGTGATCGGGGAGGAGTAGATGGAGAACAGGGAGAAGGAAAGGAGGGTAGAGGTTCTTGAATAATGGGAACAGCGTTCACAATTTCTTTCTCCTTTATTGCTACTGACTAGACTAAAACAAAAAGCACGATGGCAGACTTATGATAGGCTAGGTCATGAGGCATCCGGTCCTCAATTAACCTCAGTGTGCATCAAGGCACTTTACACAAAATTTAGTTCAAACACAGAAGCACATCTTCTCCCCACCACGGTCAAGATGAACAAGGGGGAAAAAAACGCCTAAAATTGTCAACAATCTCCTGGAACCAATTTACCCTTACATGTTCTTCCGCTTGGACATGGAATCCCGAACTTATACTCCACTGTCTTTCAAAAAAGACCATCTTATCACATTTAAATTCCATAGTTAGTAACACTAGACAACATAAAAAAGATTACAACCCTAACAATATTACAATGATATTTAGTTTCTTTACTTCTAACTAATTTAACAAAGAACAAGTCAAGATGATATTCCTGCGCCCACTCTCTGAGACTTAACAACAGATAAGGGATGGGGAAGGGTGCAACATAAACGTTCTCTGGCACTGGACAAGAGACCAACCCCTGCCAGTGAGCTAAGGGGAGAAAGGAAGGAGAGAGAATTACCTGTTGAATAGGCCTAACCCGTCGTCTGCTACAGAGCAGCTAAGAACATACATAAGTTTACAGGCTTCAGTGACAAAACATCCACATTGTCACACATTGTCACACTGATAAACTTCGTGGTCTGAAATGAAGTTGACCCAGAACGATAAGAAGAATATGGTTTCCAATAAGTGACAGTATTAATAGGCAAACACATGATTTTACTATTGTGCAACTGTTGACTAGTCATCAGTTTTTAGATTCTCTGCTTCTGTCTTCACTTCACTTGTCCCATAGCCTGCGACCATTGGGGCACCACAGATGATCTGGCAACCAATTCTCTCCATTCCTCTCGCCTCTCGGACTGTCTCAAGGCTTTGCTGAGCCTCATCCCTGTCCACTCTGAGACGTTGTCCTCCCATCTTTTACTTTGTCTGCCTCTCCTCCTCCCTCCTTTTACTGTGCCTTGTAACACAGTCTTGGCAAGCCCTGACGATCGTGAGACGTGCCCATACCACTTTAGTTTGCGTCTTTTCACAGTGATCAGTAGTTCTTCATGGGGCCCGATGGCTTCTGTAAGCAGATGTATAGGAAGACATTTTGCTGACGAGCCGTTAATAATAATGAGAAAATGCAGTCACACTCTCTTCATCGTCATAATCCACTTCATTTTTCTTATACATTTCCTGGAAACTATTAGTTAGCTTTTATGAGGCTGACATCTTAAAACTGAACTTATAAATCATGATCTTTGCGTGCATGTCATCAAAAACATGGTTCTCGGGGAGTAGACGTATTCAGTTCTGCATTGGTTTCTTGTAAAGAGAGCAATTTAATTTTGTATTTGTATTCATGCCTTTCTAGCCTGTCTGTGAAGGTGTCACTGGGTAAGTGTTCTCACTTCTGCCAATTCTTATTTGTGTGTACGATTCAGTTTGACTTTTCAGTACAGTGTGTGTGTGAATGAGTGTGGCCGTGCTTTTTGTAAATGAGTAGAAATGATTACTTCAGAAGAAAAGAAAAGAGAAATAAATAAAAGGCTCTTCCATCACTAACTCTCAGTTGTACTTCTGTAGTTGGCGTCCCGTCATTGAGACAACTGCAGCTGTGGACAGGTGTCCGGGCCTGACTTACACTCTCAGTTGTACTTCTGTAGTTGGCGTCCCGTCATTGAGACAACTGCAGCTGTGGACAGGTGTCCAGGCCTGACTTAACACCCACTCTCAGTTGTACTTCTGTAGTTGGCGTCCCGTCATTGAGACAACTGCAGCTGTGGACAGGTGTCCAGGCCTGACTTACACTCTCAGTTGTACTTCTGTAGTTGGCGTCCCGTCATTGAGACAACTGCAGCTGTGGACAGGTGTCCGGGCCTGACTTACACTCTCAGTTGTACTTCTGTAGTTGGCGTCCCGTCATTGAGACAACTGCAGCTGTGGACAGGTGTCCAGGCCTGACTTACACTCTCAGTTGTACTTCTGTAGTTGGCGTCCCGTCATTGAGACAACTGCAGCTGTGGACAGGTGTCCAGGCCTGACTTACACTCTCAGTTGTACTTCTGTAGTTGGCGTCCCGTCATTGAGACAACTGCAGCTGTGGACAGGTGTCCAGGCCTGACTTACACTCTCAGTTGTACTTCTGTAGTTGGCGTCCCGTCATTGAGACAACTGCAGCTGTGGACAGGTGTCCAGGCCTGACTAGCAGCCACTTACAGTCGGTGGTTTCAGCGTTTGAAGCTCCACGGATTCCAAAATTGCATCCTTGAGCAAAGTGCTTTACTCATTTCACTTCTTCCCACCCAGGAGTAAAATTGGTTAGCTATGAGGGCTGAGCCAGGGCAAATTGTGAAAGTTAAGCATTGTTCATCAGCAACCTAGTGGAATGCTTACCAGGGAATTGAGGTGTTGGAAGAGAGAGGCCCAATGACTAGTGGTTAAAAGTGTCTTGAAGCTCCAGTGGATGAAATGTCGAAATAGAACAGTTGACACCTTTAACTGTATCTGCTGAAAGCTAATAAAATACTATGGATGCACAAGTATTTGACCCCTGACTGGTTTGGAAGCAAAAAACAAAAGAATGACACAGATGACCATCTCACCTTATTTACAAAAGCTATCATTTTATTTTAATCATAAACATATACATCATACCTGTGAAAATTTTCCATCATTATCAAGCAAATGTACATCTAACAGATTAGCTACACTGAATCAGCAGTAGTCAATACTGCAAAATCATATCACAGACTTCCCACTGGTCACAATAAATAACGAATAGAGATAACAGTTGAGCAGAGAATGGTAAGGCTTGGGTGTAGTACGACTCAAACAATGGCAGCGTAGTAAGCAAAGACACCTGATGATCGAATGGCTGCTTCTAAATTGGCACCGATTCCATGGAGACCAAGCCTCCTGTGGGTACCCAGAGTGTGTTTCAGGACTCATCACTGCTCTTGTATCATAAATAAAGTGGTGCTTCCTGTGGTGCGTGCTAAGACACCAGTAATCACTGTACATGTGAAGTGCAACCTTTTGATTCTAGTCCTAAGGAATCGCTGCTCTTGTATCATGAATACATCAGTGCCTCCTCTGGTACTTGCTACAACACCAATTATCACTAAACATGTGAAGTGCAATCTTTTGATTCAGTGATGTGCCTGTCCCAAGGAAAGACTCCTGAAGGTCGCCTAGCTATACAATGGAACCATGAATGAATAAAACAAGTCACAGTCAACCCATCTTGGCTTGGAACTGCTTGGCATAAAGAACTGTCTCGCAGACAAAGCGCCAACACTTTCTGTGACACTCCCTAACACAGACACTCTCAATTAGTCTATGAGTGTTAGCTTGCTACACAACACTAACTACCATGGACACGTGTTTCCACCTTATGGACTTGCAGTGTCTACTCGGCATTCCAGTGCTCTACAAGTTCCATGCTAAGCAATATTAAAGACCTTTCTATTGACATAATGGAGAATAACATGACCCCTTTAATGTGTTCTTCATTAGAATTATACCTTCCTACTGACATGGAGAATAACATGACCCCTTTAATGTGTTCTTCATTAGAATGATACCTTCCTACTGACATGATGGAGAATAACATGACCCCTTTAATGTGTTCTTCATTATATGATACCTTCCTACTGACATGATGGAGAATAACATGACCCCTTTAATGTGTTCTTCATTAGAATGATACCTTCCTACTGACATGGAGAATAACATGACCCCTTTAATGTGTTCTTCATTAGAATGATATCTTCCTACTGACATGATGGAGAATAACATGACCCCTTTAATGTGTTCTTCATTAGAATGATACCTTCCTACTGACATGATGGAGAATAACATGACCCCTTTAATGTGTTCTTCATTAGAATGATACCTTCCTACTGACATGATGGAGAATAACATGACCCCTTTAATGTGTTCTTCATTATATGATACCTTCCTACTGACATGATGGAGAATAACATGACCCCTTTAATGTGTTCTTCATTAGAATGATACCTTCCTACTGACATGGAGAATAACATGACCCCTTTAATGTGTTCTTCATTATATGATACCTTCCTACTGACATGATGGAGAATAACATGACCCCTTTAATGTGTTCTTCATTATATGATACCTTCCTACTGACATGATGGAGAATAACATGACCCCTTTAATGTGTTCTTCATTAGAATGATACCTTCCTACTGACATGATGGAGAATAACATGACCCCTTTAATGTGTTCTTCATTATATGATACCTTCCTACTGACATGATGGAGAATAACATGACCCCTTTACTGTGTTCTTCATTAGAATGATACCTTCCTACTGACATGGGTTAATTGTAGGCTTGGTAAAAAGACAACTATTCAAGTATCCAACAACAGCGTTAGTGTGACACAAAGTAGTGGCTAAATGCCATTGCGTACTAAACTAAATTAATTTGCAGTGTTATGGCTCTAACAGCAAATCAACGTCTACACCACTAACACAGCTAATTATGCAAGATATCCACTTATAAGAAAATGGGCATTCTTTATGAATTTCAGTCATGCTGTGAAATATGACTATGCTAAACCAAAACAATAAAACTAAACAAGTTATCAATGGGGCAGAAATGTTTTTGCTAAAGCAATCAGTAGCTCTCTCCCCTACAGTTGTGATGCTTCCAGTACCCCCAAAACATGCTTTCAATGCCAAGGATGAACTTGATCATGCTTGTGAATATACAAGTTTTTTCAGAATCTGAACAATGATGTTGGCCTTCAAAGTCAAGGGACATGATTGTCTCTGGCTGATGATTTATGACGAGCATCTGTGGACAGGGTTTTTCTGGTGGGCATCAAGGGGACGGTTTTTATTTCTCAGAACACTGGACTGTCCATTCCTGCTTCTCGTGATCTGGGAGCAGATGGAACACCACCTGGGGAAACAAAATGTACATACTGTGTGTCAAAGATCCTGGATACAAAAAGCCACACAATTAACAGCAGCAACAACCAAAAAAATCTTAACAATCAGCTTCCAAAGATTCACAGCACTAGTAGAAATCCTTTCAACACAACCAGATGCTCATATCTGAGCTACTCGGGTTTGAAAAGCAAACCAGTGCACACATCAAAATAGAAAATGGATGCCACTGTCTCAGGTGGAATGGGAATTAGCAGGATTGAAAACAAACCTTTTGTGCAGAGCTAGGAACCGCGACGGTTGTTTCCAGGTCACCAATGCTGCTGATGACATTTTTGCTGCGACTGCAGTCCACCAGAACCCTTGCAGTGCTGGAGCCCTGCATTAGACAAGACATCACGGGGAGTTACTGAAAATTGCAACTCTCAGGACATTGGAACCTCATGAGTCACTAGATTTCTGCAACATTACTCTGCAATATACATATGAGTCTGGCATTGCCCCTTCAGTCTGTATCAAGATGACAACAGTGTGGATGTAGAGAAAATGAAATAACCCCAGAGATGTTTTTCATTCATGGGCTACAAAGATTTTGAGAAAATATTTGAGAAGGTGCTTTAAGTTAGCTGACCATGGAATCTATATCAGTATATGCAAGACTTTCCCTTCTGATCCCCACCTCTAACACTGGTCGTTTGAACAGAATGGTTCCTTCTCTTTGTCTGAATTAATGAAAGTTGAAACAATCTCTCTCTCTCTCTCTCTCTCTCTCTCTCTCTCTCTCTCTCTCTCTCTCTCTCTCTCTCTCTCTCTCTCTCTCTCTCTCTCTCTCTCTCTCTCTCTCTCTCTCACATGCACAAGCACACATACTAACAGATACATTAAAGTACCTTTACTCTTAATTCAACAAATCCACCAATTTACAGGGTACCCATGCCATGACCAAAGCTATCCACAGGAGGACAGGGAGAAGGCACAGCCTACCTTGTTGTCCACAACAATGCTGGCCCAGGCCTCTCTCTGGTACGAGTAGAGGGACACGTCCTTGAATGACCTCATCTTGGTCTCCACACCCTGGACATGGCAAGGTCATGAGGCAAGGTCAAATGGCACAGTCAGCACAGCAGTGAATTCAGGTGTTACTTCTACTCAAGGAAAATAAAGAAGAAAAAAACCACAGTTTAAAAACAAATCTATTTTAAAAATCTGGGCTGGTAGAGACCTTCAGGTGTCTGATCTGTCCTGTGTAGGAATATCATATGTAACTGTCCATCCTAGCACATCAAGCAGACGACTCAAGGGAATCAACCCCTCCTGCATTGTATCCAGAACGAGGCAACAACAAACTCGGACTCGCTGACAAAGGACTCTCAGACTTCGCTCGTGACTTCAAACCCATCAAACTTCACTCTTACGGAATATCACATCCTGGCTACAACTGGGCTCCACTCAACACACAAAAGTATACATGCATGTATGCACACTAACGCACACACACACATACTCGCACTAAAAATGAATGATTAAACCCCCCCTTCAAATCATCCAGCAGCACTGCTGTCACCTACACAGAAAGCACACAAAGAAAGCCCTTGTCAAATCACCCCAATCAGGGACTGAAAATCACCTGGCAGTATTGCCAACAGATTAACTGATTATGCCAGATCCTAATCTTCAAAAAGATGCATTCATAAGCAGAGTTGATTTTGAGCCCGTGGTCAATGATCTACTAGCATGGAAGGTGATGTGAGTGCTTCTGCCTGAGCAGGAAGATTTATCACTTTGTAAAGAAACACACATAAAAAGACTTGTTTACACTTCATTTATAAAGGGACACAGAGGTACATCTAATTGCCCTGATGGAAAATAGAGGTCAAGTCGTTCTGAGCGGGGACTGAAGAATACCTAACTTCTCCAGGGGTAAACACAAAAATTCCTTTAATAAACACTGGCGCAAGACTGCTCAGTCCAGAAACACATCTGCATACTTCAGTCTGAATGCAGGATGCAGTGGGAATGCAGAACCAGCACCTACAGCTAGTGTTCTGTGCATACTGGAGAGAAAATATGGCAGCCAAGACATATGAAACAAAGCATTAGGCATACAGGCAAGCTGTCCAATTGGCGTACCTTTTGCAAAGCCAACTTGCAGACTGCAGCATCCACAGCCTCTCGCTGTGAATCCAAGGCACGGACAGCGAGCTCGGCATCATCGCAGTTCTCTGTGTGGACATCCAGGTGGAAGGGGCAGGTCTGCAATGAAGCCAAGCACAGCAATGATGCCTTGGCAAGAATGCACACAGAATTCCTCC
>JAWQFJ010002482.1:18851-21351 GCA_034096865.1 Theodoxus fluviatilis | reverse complement strand
CCTGCATCCCCTATCTTGACAGGCTGGATGGTGATCCACACAGTGTCATCCACGGGGAGGGTCAGGAGGTACTGGTGGCTGATCACCTCCCCCTCATCAGAATCGATGAAGAAGCAGCCCTTCATCTTGGTACGAGTCCATTCCTGCAAAAGTCATCGATACAAGAAAAAGCTGTTCTCACATGCACAATCGCTCACCCCTGAATATTTTTGATAAAAACATAAAAAGTTGTTGATTCAGTTTTACTTTCAAGAAATGGTTGTCAGCATTCAGAACCTCTCTCCACAGTTGGAAGCCCCAGCTGTTAGGCTCTCTCAGCAGCACTCAGAACCTCTCTCCACAGTTGGAAGCCCCAGCTGTTAGGCTCTCTCAGCAGCACTCAGAACCTCTCTCCACAGTTGGAAGCCCCAGCTGTTAGGCTCTCTCAGCAGCACTCAGAACCTCTCTCCACAGTTGGAAGCCCCAGCTGTTAGGCTCTCTCAGCAGCATTCAGAACCTCTCTCCACAGTTGGAAGCCCCAGCTGTTAGGCTCTCTCAGCAGCACTCAGAACCTTTCTCCACAGTTGGAAGCCCCAGCTGTTAGGCTCTCTCAGCAGCACTCAGAACCTTTCTCCACAGTTGGAAGCCCCAGCTGTTAGGCTCTCTCAGCAGCACTCTGGTAGCTTGCTCAGCTCTCTACCCAACCTCCTTCTCCCCCCCCCCCCCCCCCCCCCCTCCCTCTGCATCTACCAGAACAAGACCACCTAGTGGATATATCTAAGTGCCGGGATCGGGTGTACAGTTACTGAAAAGAAGAGTATAAGACAAGCAACCAACTGTTTCTTTCATGAGCAAGTCTGGCCCTGAAGAGGGCCGTTTGGGGGTTGTACTGCCGCCGATGCGGGTAATCACCGCTACAGGATGGAGAGGCAGCGGGTTGGCAGGGACGTGCAGCGATGCTCTGTATTTCTTTTCGGCAAGCTTTCGAAGCCTGATGAAGCCTGATGAAGAAGCCTCCCAGATAGCACGAAAACGTTTTAAAAATGTTTTATTTTGGTTTGAATGGTTTGATTTACGTTTACGGTTCACAATGAAACATTAAAAAAACGTTTTAGAAATGTCGTCGCAAAAACTGTTTAAATGCAAACTTTAAAAAAATGTTTTATAAATGTTGACGCAAAAACAGTTTGAATGCGATCTTTCATACATTAATTAAATCTATGTTGCCTATGACTAGCTAGGCCTGCCCTGCACATATATGCGGGGAGGGGCCGCTATTGCGGAGGGCCGCTATTACGGGATTTTTTAAACAAAAGTTCTTAAGACAATTTTGATTCTTTTGTCCTAAAACGCAAAAAAAAAATTGTTACCTTTTTTTGAAAAAACTTAGAAATTTTTAGAAATTAGGAAGTGTGTGTGTTTTATAACGGGTGAAGCTTTATATTCTAACTCCATCCCACGTTTGACTCTCAACGGGTGGTCCCTGTGCCCTAACTCCAGGGCCCGACGCTGATGTTGGACACAAGCGTGACAAAAAGTAACGCGTCCGGGTTTAGGCGAAACTCCCTGGACAGGCTAAGTCAGTCAGGCGGGGTGGCGGGTGCGGCCTAGGCTGAGCGCTATCGGTAAAACCCGAAAAATTTCCAAGTTTTTTCCCAAAAAAAAAAATTATGTTTTTTTTGGCGTTTTAGGACAAAAGAATCAAAATGGCCTAAGAACTTTTGAGTCAAAAAAAATCCCGCAATAGTGGCCCCCAACAATAGAAAAAAAGTTTTTAAAAAAAGGTAACAAAAATGTTATGTTTTTTTGGCGTTTTAGGACAAAAGAATCAAAATTGTCTTAAGAACTTTTGTTTAAAAAATCCTGCAATAGCGGCAGCGGCCCTCCGCAATAGAGAGCCGACCCCATTGAAAGTCCCTACCCAGACATGCAGAGCCGAAACCCTGCGTGGGACAGACAGGGAAAATGTGTCTTTTGTTGTTTTTTGTTGTTGTTGGTATGTATTGGTAAGTGTGTGTATGGTGTGAATGTGTGTGTACGGTGTGAGTGTGTGTGAGTGTGTGAGTGTGAGTGTGTGTGTGTGTGAGTGTGTGAGAGAGAGAGAGAGAGAGAGAGAGAGAGTGTGTGTGTGTGTGTGTGTGTGTGTGAGAGAGAGAGAGAGAGAGAGAGAGAGAGTGTGTGTGTGTGTGTGTGTGTGTGAGAGAGAGAGAGAGAGAGAGAGAGAGAGAGAGAGAGAGAGAGAGAGAGAGAGAGAGAGAGAGAGAGAGAGAGAGCGCACATACAATCAAGGTAGGTCAATTTCTCCCCTCCGCAAATCGAACAAATACGTCGCTAATCTTGCTGTTCAACGAGTCCCCCAACACTTGCACTTACACACGTGTTCGTACACGCATTGCGAGCAATAGGACGCGATAGCTTGACCTGTTCAGAGCGGCGAGGGAAAATCATGGCGCAAGCTGCATCCGTCAAAATAGGTCGGAGGCTAGGCCCGCTCGGCCTTTGGACTGGGAGAGCTCTGGAA
>JAWQFJ010002482.1:0-16339 GCA_034096865.1 Theodoxus fluviatilis | reverse complement strand
CTTTCGAAGCCTGATGAAGCCTGATGAAGAAGCCTCAGCTTCGAAAGCTTGCCGAAAAGAAATACAGAGCATCGCTGCACGTCCCTGCCAACCCGCTGCCTCTCCATCCTGTAGCGGTGATTACCCGCATCGGCGGCAGTACAACCCCCAAACGACCCTCTTCAGGGCCAGACTTGCTCATGAAAGAAACAGTTGGTTGCTTGTCTTATACTCTTCCTTTCAAGATCACCTAGTGGCATTGACACTGTCAGCCTCTACACACCACAGAGGGAGATGCCATGGGCAGCCTACCTTCAGGTTGCTGGGCTCTGCGATCTTTCCCGCCTTCCCAGCCACCGGAGCCCTCTTCTTGGTCCTGGGATTGGGTCGGGGCAGGTCGTCTGCAAACACGCACAGGCAGTCTATGTAGTCTCAAGACTGGCATGCATGCATAATGGCAAAATCACAGGCTTCACTAGCACTGCTATTTATAGTCAAAAGATGAGGGTAAGAGCCAAACCAAGCAGATTCAAGAAAAGAACAAAGACCATCACAAATTCAAATTGGCAGAGATCAGTGATAGATTCAAATGCAGAAGTATACTCATATGCTTTACAAAATATTCAAGAATACAAGACACTGACTGAAATGTTTATCACAATATCTGCAACACACCAGCATGGAAAATCATTGATAAAATGAACACCTGCAAATTCTATCATGAACTCGAATTGGATTTCTCTTGTTAAGAAAACTTCAAACTATAGCATCTAATGCACATGCTGTTAAAATCATCATTTCAGAAAGAATTGCTACTTGTTCACCCATTACAATAATCAAATCAAGATGTAGCAAAAGCAAGGTTCAATCAGACACGGAAAGTGTAGGTTAGTAACCACAGGACGGAAAAAAGAGGAATGAAAAGAGTCATGTCAGCTGGAAAGTAACATCATTGAACAAAATGTGCAAGAGGAGAGCAACTGAATGAGGAATTTTACCTCTAGTCACGCATCATTCAGACTACAATTTTTGACAATGAAATCCCAGTCACATATCTAATGTAGAAGTTTTCAAGACCAGGCTAATACCATTCACAATTTCATTCAATTCAACATGATCAATTTGGCCCAACTACTTAACTATCAGATCTTCTCTATTTTTCTTCTCTCCTTTTTCCCCTGTGCAATTCTCTTGACCATATTCATTCAAAATTATTTCCAGAAAAGATTGGTTTTCACAATTAAATCATTTTCAAAAACACTTTTGCAAAGCAGATCTCCCTGGTCTGCATGTGCAATAAGCTGGAAATACCCAATGTGACAAATTTATCAAATTTACATAGAAACATTCAGACTATCAATAAGAGAGACCTACAGTACTAGTTTCCTACCAATGTCAAAATGTCCATGAAGTTTCGGTGGGAAAAAAATTACTGACGCTTTATTGGTTCATTTCTATGTTTAATCTCACATTTTTGTTTGGTGAATGAATCTCTGTAGCCTGACACACACACACACTGAACCAAAACAGGTTAGACAAGTGCAAGACCAGACAGTGCATCTCTATGGATGTATGCCAACGACTGCCAAGCACAAGAGAGACATCTGCCAGGGAAGAGAAAGCTCAGTACCGACGCTGAGGAGAGACTGCCGCGAGCCAGTGATGGAGGCTGAAAATGACGCAAAACATGCAGTCAGTGGATGTGGCATGCGACTGTCTAAACCTCAGCAACTGCTCGAACCACAAAAATTAACAGTTCCAAAAGTTTTAAGAGTAAGCAATATGAATTTATTAATATCGTGTTTGATACGTAATACACATCAGCATGTGCATGTATATGTGTGCACACATACATGTACACACACACACACACAAACACACATACACACACATATGCGCATACACACACACACATATGCACACACACATACACACACACATATACACATATGCACACACACACACACATATATACACACACATATACACACACATATACACACACACATATATACACACATATATATATACACACACACACACATACACACACACACACACAAGTTCAGAGAAGACAAATCTATGCAAGACAAAAAGTCCCTGCTTGCAAGTGCTGTTTTATTTGTCTGGAACAACAATTAGGAGTAAAACTGCATCAAACATTCACAGCATAGCAAAGTTTACCATTCATCTTCATGAATGAACTATAACTCATATGACAATATACATCACGATAATTCAAACATTCAATCATACTGACAAAAGTTGCAGCAGAGCACAGTATTTTCACTCTATAATTAACTCCCAGACCAGCTTGTCATCACTTAAGTCTACGCAACAGTAAAGAATACATCATTCATATGAGGTTATTCCTACAAAAATTAGTGGATGTGATGTTATTAAGTGCTACAAACAACACATTCAGTACACAGCAAAGTTTTAATTCCCACAGCTCACTGAAAGTGAAAGGAATGTTAGTCATACATTATTAGGGTAGTGTTATCTTTCAAAAGCAAGTAACTGCAAGTTCAAAAGCTGACAACCTGCATTCCCAGTCATTCAACATCTATGAAAGATGTATTATAAATCTAGCAAACAGATCAACCCTAACTGACAACATGTGATTAACATTGGTATAATTGATGAAAAAGGCTAGTAATACACTCATTCATTGGCTGTTAGATGATTTTGTCATTATTCCTTGAGGTACAACCATGGAAGCAAACGAGCTGCTGTCTGGTATAGGAGAAGATGTAAAGTAGAAATACAAGCATGGATACTGAGAAAAGAACAGCAGGAGGAGGATGCACCGACATGGTTGAAGAGCAACCCAGATGAAACATAACTGGCAAAACAGGTCTTCACAGTTCATACCTCCACAACAAACAGCCAATTCACCAGTAGATATCATCAGTCAACATGTTATAAACGAAGAAAAATCCATGCATTCATTTCTGTCAGTAACTGTAACAGACAAACATTAATCAAGGACACCCACACTTCATCAGACCGCAGACAAGGGGAAGAAAGACCATGCTTTTCCACACTGAGGGTCAATACTGCAGACCCCGGAAAGGGTCTACAATGCCAAGCAGGATCAGCACTCTTGGAAAAGGAAGAAGCGCAGGGAGATCTTGATGGGAGGCCCAACACTTCTGAGGTCAAGTTCAGAGGGAAGAATGGCTTCTACTACATGAGGGAGAGAAAAGCCAACTACTGAAGGAATGGTCAACAGAGCACTGGCTTGTGTTTGGAAGCAGCACACGGGTACCTGATCTTAGAGAGACTTGAGAGGAGTGCATTTTCTCATCTGGAATGCAAAGTCACTGTCAATGTACACATCCCCATCTACATGTTTCTCATTTACTGGCAAAAACTGGCGGGCAATACACAAGCTGAGGCAGCAAGGGTGACCTAAGGAATTCCTGAAAAAGAACTTTATGATAACAAGGTAATAAGTTCCTAGATTCTATACTTGTACAAATTCATGAGAATCCATACAAGAAAGACTAAATGTGAACATTTAAAAGTACTCTTAAGTGTACACAATCTCTCTTTCTGTCTCTCTGTCTCTGTCTCTCTGTCTTTCTGTCTGTCTCTCTCTCTCTCTCTCTCTCTCTCTCTCTCTCTCTCTCTCTCTCTCTCTCTCTCTCTCTCTCTCTTTCTTGTGTATCCATAACCTCTACAAATATATGCTGATAGTAGGAAAATGGCTGAATTTCCTTTATCCATAATTTGATATTTCTGTATTTTAAACATGTACATATCGCGCTTCGTAACATCAACATTTGACTAATCCTATATGTACATTGATGCCTTTTTGAAAGATTGCCATAGTATGCCACACACTTACGTGTAATCATATAATGTATTCATTTCACGGGTCGTCGGCCGAAATAAAGAAATCAATCTCTCTCTCTCTCTCTCTCTCTCTCTCTCTCTCTCTCTCTCTCTCTCTCTCTCTCTTGATCATTCATGCATGCACACACACACACATACATGTACACACACACACACACACACACACACACATACACACACACACACACACACACACACATACAATCTCAAAGTATATGGCATCCTTATTTCAGCCCTGGCCTTACTCCTGTCAGAATCTGTATCTAAATAAGAAAAAGGACTGCTTCCTTTGCAGGAATCAATGTTCAAAGTGTTATTCCTACAGTAGTGAGAGCAAGAGTGAAGAGAGACCATATGACGATTTCCCATTACTGCACTACTGCAAAGACCAAGAGGTAAGGCTTCATCTTGCAACTGAAATAGTGTTATCATGGTCAGGAATCTGTTTTCATGACGGGCTAATTTCAGAGTGGAAATTCAATGTAGCTTACAAATCAAGTGTTCAGTCCACACATTCTTCTGCATCCACATGCCATCCCTCCCTTAATGTCTCTCACACAAAAGAGAACCAATACTACCATAAAAATACAACTAATTTCATGATTGAATGTCAATTGAATTTGCACCAACTACCCTGAAGGACTGAATGTGTTAGACTGAGAGAGATAGATGGATGGAACTATGAACACTTAGAGAGAGAGTTAGAGATAGAGAGAAAGTTGAAGGGAGATAGAGAGATATAGAGAGAGAGATAGAGAGATAGAGAAAGAGAGAGGGAGAGAGAGAGAGAGAGAGAGTTATAGAGAGAAAGTTAAAGATATAGAGATAAATAGAGAGAGAGAGAGGGAGAGAGAGAGAGAGAGAGAGAGAGAGAGAGAGAGAGAGAGAGAGAGAGAGAGAGAGAGAGAGAGAGAGAGAGAGAGAGAGAGAGGGAGAGTTTTGAGTGCCTACGTCATGTCATTCTTAAGTTTTTTTACGTCACCTGTTGCATCATTTATGTTTGTCTGTAACGTTCACTGAAGAAGGGCGTGTGCCCGAAAGACTTTGATTTTGGTGTTTGTCGTGTGTTTGTTTCTTATTGATAATGATTGAATGTCAAGTAAGAAAAACTATTCTCTCTCAAACAGACCTTATGGATCTCCATTCATAAGTTCTCTGCACAGCAGATATGTGAACAGTTCCAAACATTTTTAAAAGCCACCATTTTCACAGAATACTTGTCAGGAAGTTCTGCATACACACACGCACCACAGCAAACTTTGCTTCGGGAATGCACCACACAGAATGCATGGTGGCAGTCATGGACAAATGTGCACATCACAGTCTCTCTCACCACAAGTACCCTTCACAGCACACAGACTCAGCATACACACACAGTACACAGACACAGCACGCAGACTCAGCATACACACACAGTACACAGACACAGCATGCAGTCACAGCACACAGACACAGTACACAGACTCAGCATACACACACAGTACGCAGACACAGCACGCAGTCACAGCACACAGACACAGTACACAGACTCAGCATACACACACAGTACGCAGACACAGCACGCAGTCACAGCACACAGACTCAGCATACAGACACGGTACACAGACACAGCACACGGACACAGCACACACACACAGTACACAGACTCAGCATACAGACTCAGCATACAGACGCAGTATGCAGACACAGCACACAGACTCAGCATACAGACACAGTACGCAGACACAGCACACAGACACAGCAGCACAACACTGCAGATGGGGGCAGCCTTGGTACCTTGGACTGACTTGGCAGATTTGAGTGAAATTTGAGAACCAGACCTTTCCAACTGAGCTGCAATGTCAAAATACTGGACATGCAAACTGCAATATGGAAAATGTCTCTGACTAAAAGTGTCGCAATCGGGTTGAATATTCATTAAAAGCTTCAATATGTGATAGTGCATGACAAGTTGTGGCTTCAAGCATACACATTATTTACATAAAAAGAATCTTCAAGTTTTTAACAGCACATCCTTGCCAGATTTGCTGTGTAGCAAATTATTGGATTTTTCCTTGATTATCAAGAAGTGTTTAGAAATGTTGGTCTCAGGTGTCTATTTGGTGATGGAACAACATTAGACCAATCATCATTGCCAAATTGGCATAACTTTTTAGAGTCAGAATAATAAGAATAATAATAATAATACAAAGCCACAGTGGAAAGTTTCAGATTCCACAGCTGAATATTTTTCGGAGACAACACAAGTTTGAGACTTTTACCAAAGTATCCATGGGTTGACTGATGTGTGGATATCTCAAGACCACCCATCAAGTCCAACACAGATCATAGCAATATATGAAATTTGCAAGAGTTGGAAATCATCAAAACAAGATGATGAAGAATGGTAAGATACTAAATTCTTATATTGTTCTCCAGTAGATTTTAAAGCACACACTGTTGCTTTGTTTCTGTTTCCAGATGCAAATGCAGGTTTAAAACAACACATTTTACATGAGAAAGTAATTCATACACTGCACTCAACAAGGAAAAATAGAAGCGATTCAGGAGCAGCTTTCGCAGGGCATCTGCCCAGCAAATTTCCATTTATCATTCCACTTTCAAATTCCATCACACAAAAAAGCAAAATATTGCTACAAAGTCTGAATAATGCAGACATTTGGTTAGGACAGATTGCTGGGAAGTATCACATTTGGGACAAACTCGACAAAAGGCTGCAATGCATGTATCTGTGACCGACTAGGCACCGGGAGCTTGGGTCATATTACTGAATGAAAAATAATCAAAACTTTGTAATACAACTAAAGCCACAATTTCTTGTGCAGTATCACACATCTAAAACAATAAAAACACCATATATTCCCTAAGTTTTTTACTGCCATGGATGGTTTTATCTTGCATTGAGAAGGATTTACCAAAACATACTATATAAAAAATATTCCATGTGCGTAAACATCAACCATTTTGAATTGTTTCAAACTAATCAGACAGTACAGGTACTATTATTAGCAAGTGGCTGTTCTTAACTTATGAATACAACAATATTGTGCTGCCTTTTTAGACATCATTTCTTCCAAGTATCCCTGTAACTATACAGGTCCAAGGGGCATTTTCTTATTTCATTACTGTATTTCTGCTTTTATAGACAATTTATTGCAGAATTTAACAAAGAACCACATTGCACTTACCATTACATGTATATGTAAATCACAAAATGAACAAAATGTTGGCAAATTCAGTCTATGCAATGGGCATAGGTCACACACTTTAGAAATCAAACTACTCTAATAAATTCATTATGTGAGCAAGAACAAGGCAGTGAAGAGGGCTAGTTACAGTTTTCTCACATCAGTTACTCTCTGGGAGGCACATTTTCTATGTGCATACACATGCATGAAGATCTCAAATCATGGTGATAAAGAAATATCAGCAATGAAATTTGATTATTCCCCATTCCAGCACTCAGAAAAAGGAATATATATAAGGCCAAAGAAAACAATAGTTATGGTTACAGTAAACCGAACAACCTTATTTTTATCTGCCAACCCTAAACTTTTTTTATCTTAAAAAAAGGAAAGAAATCAATAGTATTCAATGTGTGGTGTGCTGTACCATCTTCCCTACCTTATGAGCAATCAGAGAATCTACTATTAAAGTTTTTTTAATAAATTTTTCTGCAAAAAGAAATTGTGATTTATATTCAATCTGGCCTCTCCTAATAAAAACATTTCTGGCCATGTTATACTGTGACGACAACTATTTTTTCTATTGGACTAAAAACAAAAACAAAAAAAGAAACCTGGTGCTTCCTCTTTATCCTGCCTGATCAGTTTCTCCCTGGTGAGGGAGGCCCCGGAGGAAGCCACAGCATCTCCCCCCTGAGAACGCAGGGAAGCCCGAGAAGCCGCAAGACCCTCTCCACCTTCCTCAGCAGCCTTCAGAGTGGCCCGGGATCCAGAGACCTTCTCCTCCTCCTTCTTCTCTGTCTCTTTCTCCTCTTCATCTGCTTTTAGGGTTGCCCTGGACCCCGACATCATCGAAGAATCAGCTGCATCCTTCACTGACTTCCTAGAACTGGAGGTGCTCTCTCTCCTGGTCTCATCAGCACCCTCTCTCATAGACTTTCTGGAACTGGCCACACTTGCTCTCCTTGTCTCATCCCTCAAAGATTTCTCGTCAGCATCTGCATCCTCTCTCAGAGAGACTTTAGACCTGGCAATATTTTCCCCTGGGTTTTCAACATCAGCACCCTCTCTCACAGACTTTCTGGAGCTGGCCACACTTGTTTTTCTTTCCTCTCTCACAGAAACCTTGGAGCCAGTATGATTCTTTGTCTCAACTTCTTGCTTCAAAGAGGCTCTGGACCCTGAAAAGCTATTCTTGCCTGCCTCATCTTTCAGAGAGACTTTTGATCCAGATATGGGATCAGCCTTGCCATCCTCATCCCTAAGGGATGGTCTGGAGCTGGACAAGCTATTTGCTTCAGCAGGGGTGTCTGGCTCAGCCATCTGTGAGTTGCTATCATCAGGTCTGAGAGAGGCCAGGGAACCCAATGTCTTCTCCCCAGCTTGACTCCTAAGAGAAACCTTTGACCCCATTTCCTTTCCTGCAGGGGCTATAAGGAAGCAACCAAACGGATTTGTTCAGGCAAACCAATCAAGTCAGATGTGTTAACTGTGTGTGTATATATATATATATATATATATATATATATATATATATATATATATATATATATATATATATATATATATATATATATATACCACTCTTTCAAATTGAGTAACGGCAAAAGAGGAATCGTGAGTATGTAAATGATAGTTTGAATTATTACTTATGCAATTTCATATGGTACATCAGTAAGTCATAAATAACTTGGAGCAAAATCACCTCTGTTTCAAATGAAAAGTTTAAAATTTTTACAGTGCTGGTTTAAAGAATTATGCAGATATAGGGAACAGAACAAAATAATAAAAGAGAATAAATCATTATGCTTTTCTACATTAAAAAAGAAAATACGATTACTGATTAACATTTGCCATTAAAATATTCACTCCAAAGGTAAAGGAAGAAAAAGCACCAGCAAAAGCACACAGCACCGTTTGAAAAGAGTAAAAATGCATCTTTTCAGGAGAGCTGGGTCTCTTTCCGGATGGTTTAATGACTGACACAAGTACTACTGCTATTCATAATCATGCTTTTGCTGATGTCTTCATCACAAAAGTGTTCAAGGAAGCAAGCAGGCTCTCCGGTGGGAGATACAGGGAATGACAAACGAAGGAAATGCTACACAATCCACTCTCTAGAACTCTAGAACTATAGTGACATGCAGTTATTTTACAACTCCTGCGTGTTCTACCATCTTTTCTGACGTTCATGTGCACAGGGGCCTTGAATCAAAAGCTTGAAAAATTATCAAATGATGTTCTTTCTTCCATCTTCAACTGTAAAATAATTTGATAAAATAACATTATTACTGTGATGATAACTATACCTTTTCAGAAGGTCACATCACTTATATCATATTATGAATTAACTTAAACTCACAGTTAGCCTTTTTCATCAATTTCACAAGACATTTTATTATTTTTATTGTGTCTCTAAATATTCCCTGATTAAACTGTTGAACAAATTCAAGCATTTATTGATATTTGCAGTTCATAAACAAATATATGTCCTTTTAAAGTAAAACCCTAGGTATTAGTTTTGGCATATAACTACCTGACCAATGAGTAACTGATGGTTCAAAAGTTTTGCAAGAGTGGATGATCACATGAAGGTTAAATATGATAAAGTTAAATGACAAAACATTTCTATTCACTGAATCTATTCCCATTTCCCAATAAAGCAAATGGTCTTTGATGCAAAAAATACCATACCATTGTCACAATTTGATATTCTAGACTTTGATCTTTGCACATGCTATTTAAGAAAACTAATGTGATGGGGTTACAAATTTAGTTGCCTCTAATCATCCAGTTGCATTGACCAAAAGAAGAGTAAACTGTTACATGTAATCCAATAAAACACTTGCCTTATGAGTCAATCAACATCACCAAGAACTAGAGAACTCTGAGAGCACAAGGCTCCATCAAGGAACCACAACTATTCCATGGCCCATATAATTAATTAATTCAGGCAGGTTTTTCTGCTAGCCAGGCCTGACACTACAGGGCTTCATTCATTTTAGTGGCTGAGAGTGATTTATGTATGCAAACGCATATGATGACATCATCAATAGTTTGACATCATCAACTTCTTCATTTGAAATAAAATTTCTCTTTGTAATTTGGAGATGAGATCATGGATAGCCTTAAAAATTTAATGAATTGTTCCTTGAGTGAAACCCCGACCTTCCACCAAATTTCAGCAGGATCTGTTGTGAACTTTTTCAGTTATTTTGCTGAATAACTAATGAACTAATTAACAAACTGAGGAGAAAACATAACCTCCCTTGCAGAGGTAACAAGTCACACACAGTCTGTTGTTGACTATATATTATGACCACAGCTGTAACTCCAGATAGAGCTCTAAAAACAAAACCAAGAAATGGAAGCATAAGAAGTGTCAGTTTTACTTTTTCAGGCACTGTATTTGTAGTCTTCTTGACTGAACCAACAGCCTACCAATAACAATTAACATGTGTCTCTTCATGAGCAAAATTCCCCTGTACTGATTTTAGGTTGTTGGTTTTGTTTTCAGTTTTTTGTCTCATTTGTGCTGCAGTATTGCAGCACATTCAATACAACCCAGCTAACACTAGTAAATGCTATTAAATAAAGCCAGATAGTCAAGAGGATATAACTAGTTTATCACATACAAAACCACTAACTAAAGTTCCTGATTGCACACTCATATAATCTTTAACAATGCCTATAGAAAATTTATTTTTCTCTTTTGTTTGTTTTTCTCTTGTGTCCTCATAAAACCAGCCTTATAACTAGATTTGATGGATGTAAGGACTTCTATTTGAGTGGTTGGAAAAGGATTTCTATGTAATTAGTGAGGACACTCTTGCTATAAAGTACTAAAGTCTGTGGATAATAAGAAAAGGGATTTGAAATCTTGGGAAAGCTCACAATGACCACCCATTTCATACACTGTAAATAGTTTATTGTTGAGTCGGTGCTTATAGTCCCTCTGACCAATCACATACTGATCTGCCAGTCACTCAAGCAAGTAATTTGCTACCCTTTCTTTAAACGAAAATAGCTATATAAAATGCATCTCCAGTTGTTAAGTTTCTCTGAGCTTCAAGTGTTGACAATACTATCACTAAAAACTCAGCTTACATTGTCTCTCAATCCACGGAAAAGGCTGTGTCTCTTCTAAGAGTGCATGGAAACAATGACCTCCGGACCAGGATGAGATGACCACCATCTGGACACAATGCTTTGGTGCAAGACTCCATCACCACCCTGGATGGAGTACTTCAAGCTCAGCATGACAAGGTAAGTTGAGCAAAGCTGGAACCAAACCCCAAGTGGCATTCAACACCACTACTCACCTGTGGGCTTTGCCAATTTCAAGCCAACCACATGTAAGTCAACTACTGCATGTTGCACAGACACTGACTGAAGTGGGGACTCCACAGAAAAGCAACACTTGAAGCTGCATCTGGCCTTGAAAGCACTCAGCCTTGATGGCAAAACAGTGTGCATCTCCTACAAAGTCCCATGAAAGGCCATGCAGTGCATCTAATATGCTAACATACAGAGAAAGAAGGCCAGCAAAGTGAACACATAGACAAATGCTGGTCCTAAATTTGCATCTAAACAGTGACAAATTCAAACACATGAAATAAGCCTGGTCTCTGCAGAAGCTTACCATAAGACAATAACAACATTTCAAACAAGAAGGGCAAAGCCCATACGACTCACATGCTTGACCTTGACCTTCATATGACCTTGACCTTCAGGTGCCCTTCAAGGTCAAGGTCAAACAACTAAACCTACCAATGACATCATACACAAAGAAATGTTTTACACATTTTTCCTACCAAAATACATGTGACCTTGACCCAAGGTCAAGGTCATCCAAGGTCATGCAACACAAAGCTCTTAATTCAAGACATAGGAAGCACAATGGTGCTTATTGGCACTTTCTACCATGAGATATAGTCACTTTTAGTGGTTCACTACCCCATTTTGGTCACATTTCATAAGGGTCAAAGTGACCTTGACCTTGATGATATGTAAACAAATGTGTCTCATGATGAAAGTATAACATGTGCCCCACATAATTATTAAGTTTGAAACAGTTATCTTCCATAGTTCAGGGTCAAGGTCACTTCAAAATATGTATACAATCCAACTTTGAAGAGCTCCTGTGACCTTGACCTTGAAGCAAGGTAAACCAAACTGGTATCAAAAGATAGGGCTTGCTTTGACCTATATACCACTTGCAGCTAAGGTCGCCATTCTCAACAACGTGGGAGAAAATTGGGAAAATGTGAAAAATGACTGTTTTTGAGACCACATTTATGGCTCCTGTGACCTTGACCTTGAAGCAAGGTCAAGTCACTATGTATATTTTTTGAGGCCTTGTCATCATACACCATCATGCCACATTTGGTGTTGATAGACTTAATAGTCTCCGAGAAAAATCCAACGTTTATGTTTTTTACGCCCGGACGGACGGACGGACGCCCGGACGGACGGACGGACGGACGAAACGGCTCAGTACATAGACTCACTTTTGCTTCGCATGTGATTCAAAAAGGAAGGAAACAAAATGCCACCAATCATTTGGAAAAGTCAACCAAAAATATTGTACATTTTTCACCACAGCTGTACTCTGAAAGTGAGTAAAGCAGTAAGAAGCACACATCTTGTGGTCACCCAGAAAAAGTCTTACAACTCTCGTCTACAGAGGCTGGGGAGGACAGAGAGGTCTTCGACCCAAGAGCCTGAGGAGCTTCTTCTGCATGGAGCCAAGGCCAATACAGATGTGGCAAAACAGAAATATGTTACAAGCATCCTCTTTTACTGTAACAGATACTGACAACCTTCATCTCGCATGCATTTCTAGATCTTCCTTCATTTATTGGCATTGTAAAGATATAATCTAACACTCCTCAGTGCCAATTTTTTTAAAATCAGAGTGCGTTGCTCATACAAAGAGAAAGTGACACATAGCAACATCAAAGATATGAGACATACAAAGTAATAAGGGACAGAGTATCAGAAAAAACACACATAGGTACAGAGAAACACTGAGACTGCAGCAAATAATTTGCGTAGAATGAGAAATAGTGACCTAGACAGTCACACAAAGAGGAGTAGCTACAGAAAGACAAAACATTTCACATGTTCATCTTTCAAGCTGAATCATTTTCCTAAACAAGCCAAATCAAAATTGAGAGAAAAAATAGCAAACTTTTAACTTAAAATGTATAGAAGCTTATTCCATGAATTTGACATGAAAATTAGCAGCCTTGGAGAAACACTCAAGCAAAGGACATGTATATCACAGTAGACAACATATCTTTGAACAGGCAGAAATGCTAGACAACATGGTCACAATGCAGAGGAGGAAAGGCACTGGGCTGGAACATCTTCTCCACATGTTACCCACCTGCTGATGCCCTGGCAGACTTTGCCTTCTTCCTCTCCTTCTTCTCCATCACCTTCAGTGACACCTTCTTGCACTCATCCGCTGTGCTGATGACCATGTTGCAAAACTGCGAGGAAGCCAATTGGATCAATGAGGATATCCATCTGTACGTTTTGCCCACAGATTACATTGCAGCTGTGATTCATCAATATGGAGTGATGAGAATCTAAAGAATACAAAGCATGCTTGCATTACCTCATGAGGATCACAAACTGCTTGTTTACAAAGGGTCTTCTAATAATCTCTACTTTTTTCAACATGCTAAAACCTCGAACACAAGGTTCAGTATGCTGAAATGCAGTTCATCCTCAAATTGCTCATGTAGACCACAATGATGACATATTGATGACATGTATATCATGCACAAAGAGGTTAACTTTTCTTTTCAGAATGAGGGCCACTGATATTAATGAAAGCTATGGTTGAAGGTACAGGACATGAAACTTTCAGACAAGAAATTCATTCAGACATTAAGCCCAAAAAGTTGTTGTGGTTACAGTAACCCAACTAATCCAATTTTTCCTGCCAACCCAAATCTATTTTTTGCAATTGTAAGGAAAAGAAAGAAAGAAAGAAATTGGCAGTAAACAATAAAGTTCATGCTGTCTCATCTTCTCTGCACTGTGAGCCTTAAGGGAATCTACTCTTCAGTTATTTTTAAAAGCATTTATTGCAAAAGAGAGCTTCTGATTTCTGTTCGAACTAGCCTCTTCTCAAAAATATATATACAATTAAAAAGTTCAGATTGACCTAACAACCCCTCTTTTTCCCCCCATATTACTGTAGTCACAACTTCGTTTTCCTTCCTTTTTTTTTCCTCCTTACCATCTGCTGCTCAAAGAAAATGGATTCATTCTTTGGCAATGGTTTAAAGCATCCCTACTTTCATGACTAGAACTAGAAGCATATCTCTGCTCTTGTCACATTGCCGTCTAGTACTTTAATGCTGCAACCAGTTTCTCATATGTTAGACAGTATCTGAACAAGAAATCACAAGCTAACAGTAAGAAAAAAAGCATGAAAAACAATCAGACAAGTCTTAAAGGCACAAACTCCTATATAAGAACAGACATTATCTCAACATATTCCAGTGGCCAAAACAAGAATAGTTGTGGTTACGGTGACATGGCAACAAAATTTGGTTCAGTAGGTTGGCTTGAACATTTTTGTTTGTTTGTTCATTTTAAAAGAGGCCAGATTGAACAAATCAAGTTTCTCTTTCACTAAATACACTTTTTTAAACATAAATAGTGGATTCCACAAGTGCTCATAGGGCACGGAAGATGGGACAGCACATTGTTGTTTGCCATCAATTTCTTTTCTTCTTTTTTTCATGATCGAAATTTGTTTTGGATCGGCAGGAAAAAAATAGGGATAGTTTGGTTACCATAACCACAACTATTTTTGTGTGTGGCCTTACAGAAAAACAATCGACAAACACAAGCACATATAAAAACCCCATTGAATTCTATCTGCAGTTGCATGTAGCATGAACCAAGCATCACAACCACCACGGTCTAGCTACAAACAAAAGAAATGCAGAGCTGGGGAGATGCACAGCAAAAACCCTGAAAAATCATCAGTCTCTTTAAGCAGGACAACTACATAAGGATAATGGGACCAATTCACTTTGGTGAATGCAAATGCAGAAAAATAACATAATAACTTGGGGGGGAAAAAACAACATTGTTGCTTGCTTTCAAGCAGTCAGCCACATGAATGGGATGGAAAACAAAGGTGACATGGTCCATCATTTCGGTCAATGGAATCCTTTTCTGAGACAGGTCTGCCTCAATTATGACCAAAACCAAGACCCATGAGAACAAAACTTCTGTGTGCCAATAGCCAAATGCAAAAAAGGTTAAACACAAATATCAAACCACTTTAATCCATCCTGTGAGCAAAGAATATACTACACCCCATAAAAACTGATTTGCAGTCATGTCAAAATAAACAGCTCCAGCGACTAATTTGCTTTGACAGGAAAATGACTCATGCATCATCCAAAAGATTATTTTGATTTGTGTGTAAATGTGGGACCATGCCGTGTACAATTTTTTACCTTGTCATAGCGGAACTGATGTTTCCAGCAGAGAGAAAATTATCTGTTATTAAAATCATTACAAGAAAAATAACTCCTGGAATCACATCTTATGAAAGACATCAACAAATCACAACAAGTTTAGTTAAAATATCACAGGAAGCATTTACCAAGTCATTATATCTGCTGAATAAAGATTAAAATGTAAACATGTAAGTCCATGTAGATTGTCCCATACCACCATTGTCCACCCCATCCTGCCATTCCCTTACTAACTCCACCAAGGAGGTTATGTTTTTCAATCAGTGCGTTCGTATGTTAGTTAGTTCATTTGTTATTTGGCAAAATAACTCAAAAGTTAACTATGGTTTCTGTTGAAATTTACTCCAATGTCAGAGTTTCACCCAAGGATCCATTGAATAAATTTTAGAGGTCACATGTTATCTCCTTTTGGAATTACAACCATGAACATAAATTTTATCACCAAGGCCGTAGCCCCATGCAGCAGCAGGTGTGTGATGGTCTATTTTTAGGCTCCCCCTGGCCTCACGCAATATCACGACCGCATTACTAGAGGGCAAGCAAGCAGGCTTGACTGTCGTATGCCACAGTCTTGCGATGTTCGGCTGTGATACCTCCACCAGTGTGGCTGCCTTGGCAGAGGTACGCACTCTCGGAGTGCTCTCTGGTTGACTCCAGCTGCCAGTGAAGGGAAGGGCTCATTCTATAATTTTCCCATTTCAACTCATTATTCTTACTTTAGCAATCATGCAAGGAACAAATGGCACCTCAACCACAAGATCGCCACAAGATCAGTTAATTTAAAACTGAGTTTAAGTGTAA